>CANUEX010203972.1:0-99010 GCA_948099535.1 Jatropha multifida | reverse complement strand
CTGAGTTAGACTATTTAAATTCGGTTTTCGATTCGGTTCGCGGCATAAAATATTATTTTTGGCCAATTCTCATTGGTGAAAATTTACAATTAAATTTTAAATAAAAATTCTTTTGAAAATAAATTAACGGGTTATTTCAGGTAAATTATTGATTATTGAGTTATTAGTTAATTTTAGTATTTTTGATTAATTAATTAATTAGGTAATTGATGATTAATTGAGGATTTGGTAAAATAAATGCATTAAAGATTTAATTAATTGAAAAGTGAATATAGGATTTTAATTCATTTTGAGAGAGTTAGTAAATTAAATTAATTGTGGAATTAAATTAGTTAGTGTTAAGATTTTAAAATCATGAAAATTACTTTATTAAGGAATAATGTTGTATATTTGAAGGATTTTAATAAATGGAGTATATTAAAAGGTAGAACTAATTATTTGGGTGATTAAAAGAATTAATGTGGAAAATGGATTTTTATATATTAAGTTGAAATATTATATTACTTATGGTATTTTGAGAATTAAATTAGATTGATATGATTATTTCGGGCATTAAATGAAATTTTGGTGAAATAAGTGTATTTATATGATTACTGAGTTAAGTGAATTCGGATTAAAAATATATATTTGGTGAAATTGCTAACGATTTATATATGAAGATTTTAATTAGTTAGAATTATTATTATTGTAGGTGTTAAATTATAATTTAGAGTATAAATATATTTTGTGGTGAAATAAATGGAATTGATATTTAGACTAGATACAAAAAAAGTGAATAAATTAATTACTGGTAAATAGTAAGGTTATATAGTGAATTAATAGAAATATATAATTGAGAATTTTGAATCAAAGGTTTATTATAGTTATAGAGTTTATTATAATTATTATTTGAATAATTGTTTAGTATATAAGATGGTTATCTTAGAAAGCTAGATTATATTAAAATAGGTGGACAGTTATATTTTTTATGAAAATAATATTAAAAATTTAGTTAGAAAAATAAAATAAACAGATAGATTTATTAAATTAATTTCTAATTAAGGGAGTCATTATCTGATTGTATTTTTCTTATTATACGTGTTTCTTAGATCGACCGAGTTCCTCTACTGCTCCTCTAAATTAGAACTCAGGACAGACCTGAATTTATTCTGCGGTCACTATGAGTAATAATAAATGGTGCACACCATCTTGCATACATGCATTTCACATGCATACCATACACTCTTTATATTATTTAAATAATTATGAATCATTTCCTATTTCTATTGCTATAGTTATATTCTTCATTTTCCAATTATAATATTCTAGTTCTATAATCTCATTCTTTGATATATAATATTTCGGTTCCATAAATTTATATAATTTTCACCATTGATTACATTCATATGTTACATTTATTGTATTGATTATATTGGTGAATAATTGCGATGTGAAATAATGTGTTTTTGTATTTGGGTGAAAATTGAGACAATGTGTGTCATTATGAATCAGTGGGCCAGGTATGGGGGATCGGTTTCCCGTTATATATATATATTATTATAATAAAAATTGGCCAGGGGCCAATAAGTGAATTTGTGACTTCACCGACCAATTTCCACATGTTGTGAAAATTTGAATGTGATTTGTTTGAATGTGCTGATGTATGACACGTGCTTGTGAAGTATGCCCATTTTATATATATTGTAAAAGCATACTGCTTGAATGTGTGAGTTTGCATTATTTGTTATTATTCACTGAGTTCAGTGAAACTCACCCCCCATCCATAAGCTTACCTAGGTCCTAATGCCGGCAAACGGTTTTGGGTCGTGACAGTAAAATTGTTAAATTTTTTAAAAATTGGTCAGTAATCTGTCAGTAATTTGTCGGTAAATACCTACAAATTAGCGACATAAACTTTGGTCACTAATTAGTCGGTAATCTGTGAATAATTTATCGCTAAATTTCATCATTTTCAGCCTATTTATGCCGCTTGAAATTTAAAATTTTTATAGAAATCAGTCGATAATTAATTAGTAATCTATCAATAATTAGTTGGTAAATTGTCAAACTAAGCGCGAATTTATGCCGCGCTTTTTATCGACAAAATATAAATTTGTCGATCAATTTGATTGGTAATTTGTTGATGATCTGTCGGCAATTAGTTGCTAAAATTATATAACCCTTTTTCATTTTAAAATTAAATTTTATTAGTAAACAGTTGTTAATTTTTTGATATTTACTTACAAAATCTGTTTGTCGGTAAAATCTATCGCTAAATGCTGATTTTTTTGTAATATAATAAATTTTGAATCAGATTCAACAATTTTCTTGAAAGTATGATTTCATGTTATGTTCGCTCTTAACATAAAAAATATAGTTTGCATAACATAACAAAATAATTTCCAAACTTAAAATTAAATTGCCCAAAGTACATAACTCTTACTTTTTGAGAGGCTTACTATACACCTAAAATTACAAATTTTATTGACTTTTATATGTAAAATGTTAGATTTGATGTGTAATTATTGCAATTTTTGAAAGAATAATTTTTGTATTTTTTTAATTATTTAATAAGCGTTTAATCAGTCTAATTTGATAAATTAAAGTGTTAACAGGTGAAATTTAAAAAATCAGTGAGTTTGATGTGTCAAACAAACGTTGAAAACGCTACAATAACAAAGTTTGGAGAAAATTTTTGGGCCCAAATTAAATTATTTAGTGCGAATCACATTCGGCCTAATTGGGTTACTTTCAAAGTTGGGCTTGTTTTCTGCTGTGGACTGGACTGGGGAAGATTGGGAGTTGGACTCAGAGATGGACAAAAGCTCACCAACCTATAGCGTAATTACTATAGTAGCCTATACCTAAAACGTGTCAGATTTTGACAGAGAGACTCACCGTGACTAAAATATTAACGAACGGAAACATAAAAGGCGCCAAAACTAAATATTTGGTTGCTTTTCCTGGCGGGAAGACGTTAAATTATTAATTATTCCCCCCCCCCCTAAAAAAAAAAAACTATAATTAATATATTTATTCCATCACTCTCATCACTATCCTATTTCTTTTCTATTTTCTTTTTTCTGACTTTCTGAAAACTGAAAAATTTAATATACTAACAAGGTCAATACTCTATGATGAATCTGTGAGACAGGAATGAGGAAATGAAGTTCCTTGCTTGAAAATTCAAACTCCCTAGATCTCAGTAATTGTGTCGTTTTTGTTTCTCTTGCTTTCTGCATCAAAGATTTTTCTGTTTCTGTCTGAATTAGGGTTTTGTTTCTTGCACAAATAAACCAAATGGCGGAAGCGGTGCCGAGGGCAATCCACGTCGATAGTGAGCCAAAACCCAACACCCAAGACCAGCCAAAGAAAACCCTCAAGCGTAAGCGGACAACATCAACACTGTCGCTGTTATGCAACCTGACGGATGACCAGAAGGCAGCCCAAATCGGGACCCTGAAGAACGAACTCCGGGGGCTTTTTGTCTATTACAGGCAAGAGATAGATCAAGAACTGGGGTTTGGGTTCGGTGCGGATTTGGGTGGAAATGAATGTCATACACTGAATGGGATGGTGGGATTGTTGATGGAGGAGAGCCAATTGGCGCTGTCCAAATTGGTGGAGGAGATACATGCAAAGTTGTCCAAGGAGAGATTGAGGGACAATGTGACAGTTACAGTGGCGGTGGTGAAGACTGCGGTGTTGTTTGTGGGGCAGAGAATGATGTACGGAGTGCCCAATGTCGATGCTGATGTTTTGGAAGATGAGAGTCAGGATTGTCTCTGGTGTTGGGAGGTAATATTAGTTCTCATGGGGCCTGTTTAAACTATATATATTGTATTGTATATATTAGTTAATTTTATTTGAGGAATTTCTTTTCCTTGGTAGTGGAGAGTGCAGCCGGAATTTCTCGTGTTGCTAGGTTATTGGTTATAATTGCTGTTTTTTTATTTTGAGCGTGAGTAATCTAAACTTTGTAGGCGAACTGTGAACATAAGAAGCTAGGAGGGATTTTGGCAATTACTATTAAAAGAAAGCTGCCCTCTAAATTCTGAAGTCTTGGGCTCACCAGAGTTATTGTTCACTGTGTTTTCTAGAGTGTGCATTTATTATGTGTCAATATTATTGTTCTGCAAGTCATCCTGTTGAATGTGTGTGCTTGATTTGCTATTGGGACATTTTTGTATTTTAACACCAATTTCTGTCCTTCGGTGGTTTCCTCTGCTGTTGGTTACTTTTCATCTTGATAACCAGAAATGTGAATTTTATACTCACTGTTGCAGACAAGAGATCTAAAGCTGATGCCAAAATACTTGCGAGAAACATTAAAAGTTCGGCGGATCTGTCGGAAAAAGATTCATGAGAGAATCAGTGCAGTTTCTGGTAGAAAATATCAATTCTTGTAGTTATTCATTTGTTGTGTTGAGATTTTTCAATTTTTTATTGTGACTGTAATTTGTGATCAATTTAATGTGGTTTGGTGTTACAAAAGTGAACATTAAACTAGTCCAGCCTTTTAGTCTAACAGGAGAAATTTATGAATCATTTTACTGCACCAGTAAAACAAATGAAAATGTATCTTTTTTTTTTCTCCCTTTTAATCTCTATAAGCATTGCCATTGTTTCTCATGATTAGAGAAACTTATGAACTGTGATTCATTTCCTACTAAGCATGTTATCCTGTTTCTTTTTAAATTAGCATGTTATCCATTTTCATTTGATGAATGATGGTAAGCAATTTTTACCCAAAAATAAAAATGGAATGGGTTTCTGATTTAATGCACTGAACCTGAAGGTATCTTCATGATTGCCATGAACTAGAGTTCCTACAGAGATTTTAATCTTTGATTATGAGTGTTTAGATAATGTTTGGGTTATTTCAGCTATGATATCTGCATTACAAAACTTGGAGACTTATCAGAGTTGCAGAACTTATTTAATGAGAGCATCAGGAAGGCTTGCTAAAACTTTAAGAGAGGCAGATATTCGTACATTAGTGGATGGAATGTTACAGAAAAATGGTACAGAGAAGTATGTATCTGATTGGCTCTATTCTGTTTATTTCCTAAATGTGTTTTTTTTAATTAAATTATTTGAGTATCACAGGGCTGATCAGGAAGCAAAACTAGAACAGAAAGTGCTCATCAAGCAATTGGAGAAAAATAAACGAGAAGTTGAAAAGGAGAAAAAAAGGATGGATCTTGAGCTTCAAAAGGAAAAGAGGCAAATTGTATGTGTAAATCTCACAGTTTTTTTAGTATATGCATTCAATGTCTCTGGTGTCAACAAGATGACACTTTGTTCATATAATATAATCAGAAATATCTAAAAAGTGAAAGCGTTGGTTTTGTAAAGCCTTTTTTTTTTTTTCAGGGAAAAGAACAGAAGCGATTGCAGGAGGAGGCAGAAAAGAATGAAAAGCGCCGCGAAAAAGAAGAGTCTGAAATGAAGAGGCAACTAAAAAAGCAGCAAAAGGAAGCTGAGAAAGAACAACGGCATAAAGAGAAGGAAGAAGCTGAAATGAAAAGGCAAAATGCTATAAAGAAGCAAGCTTCAATAATGGAACGCTTTCTTAAAAGAAGCAAAACTAATTCGCCACGCCAAAATGAGGGAACTTCAATTGAAGCAACCACACCTGATTTGTCAGCCAAAAAGAGTGAGAAGATGCCTGAGGCAGTTACTGTGGCAATGGATTGTACTCTGTCATCAAATGATGATATTAGAATTGATGATGTTCGCAAGTAGCTTCCTTACTCCCCAAAACTTTTTTTTTTCTTGTTCATTTTCTCATCCTTTATGCATATCCAATGATTGAATTGATGATTGAGATTGATGGGCTTTGCAGGTTGCACTTATATACTTGGCATCATCTAGGTCATGCCATTCGATCAAACAGGAAGCAGCATTGGAGCATTCGTCAAAAGCCTAAGACTCAATTATTTAAGGAGCTCAAGCTAACTACTGCCAGAGAACTTTCTCAGGATGATGAGTTGATTGTAGAGAAGCTTGAAAGTGGATGGGGGGAACAGCCTTCTGATGATAGATTATGTGTAACAAATTTGGAGAGTTCTCTGGATGATAAAAATTGGAAAAGGAGAAAGCAGTTGTTGCAGTTTGATAAGAGTCATAGGCCTGCATTTTATGGTATTTGGCCGAGGAAAAGGTGAACTCTTAACTGTGATTTTACTATGTTCCACAAGAACCACAAACTAAGTTAGACAAACTTACATTAAGTTGTATTACTAGGTGATGCATGTGCCTTGATTAATTGGTTCACACACAGAGACATATATACATGTTCTGAAGTTAATCCTGTTTAGCTTTATTCAAAGTGCAAGGGAAAACTGATTTTATATTCTGAGAAAATCTTGTGCTAGGAAGGATGTCCAAATGCACAAACATATTTATAATTTTAGGGGCTCTAGGCTCAAACACATATCCTTTTTTAGCTAAATTTTTTATTGCCTTAACATTTTGCTTGATGACTTGATAAGGCATCTATTCAATAGTTGTTCATGAGTGATACTTGATTTGTCATCTGTGATATTTGGTAACTCTATGAGTGTTTTTAAACTGTTGAAAGATCTGACCTTTGATCTAATTCACTGTTTTGCTGTTTCTTTAAGTTTCTTGTGTGCATTTCATGGATATTTGTTTTTGATAGTGGTGCGTTTTGGATTTATAAGCACTTAATTTACACTTGCTTGCACATTGCACTTTGACCGCATTTGGGTTGGATTTCTAACTTTGTTCTGATCCCTTTTCAGTCATGTTGTTGGACCACGCCACCCTTTTAGGAAGGAACCAGACTTGGATTATGATGTTGACAGTGATGAAGAATGGGAAGAGGTATGATCTGAGTTTTTCTGTTAAATAAGAATTGTAACAAAGGAACTTGATTTCTGTAATGCTTGTTATACCACAGGAGGATCCTGGTGAAAGTCTCTCAGATTGTGATAAGGATGATGAAGAACAGAGTTTAGAGGAAGGATGTTCAAAAGATGACGAAGAAGGAAGTGAAGATGGCTTTTTTGTACCGGATGGATATCTCTCAGAAAATGAGGTAAGAAACTAAGGGGCTTTTTGGTATGGTTTCTGTTTTTGGTTTTAAGCTTCTCTTTTCCTATGCTAAGAGCTTGTAACGGGTTGATGAAACATGCAAAAATCACTTCTTTTTTTTTTAAAATTTTTGGTGAAACACTTGTTTATCTGTTTAACATGCCGATGAAAGGTAATAGATTTTAATAATAAATATTTCTCATGCATTTGAAAAATAAAAATCAGAAGCCAAACGCAACTATGCCAAAAAAGCCTTGAGATTCTTGGCAAATTTTGATGTTTTTTTTTTGCTGTATTACTTCGCCTTGAATTTTTCTCTCCCACACTCACTCAAACATGCTTTTATGTTAGACATTGATACTCTTTTTGCATGATCATTTTTCTTTCCATTTTTCAACTGCAACTTCAAAGGGCTCACTCATGAACTCTGTTTACTTTTGGATTCAGGGAGTACAAGTTGACAGAATGGAAACTGAGCTCTCAGTTGAGAAGGCCAGAGGTTCACCTAGTAGTAAGCAAGACTCAGAGAGCGAGGAATTTTTTAAATTGCTTCAACAACAAAAGCATCTGAACAATGTGACAGAGACGGCACTACGGAAAAACCAACCCTTAATTATATTGAACCTAATGCATGAGAAGGTCCCATTGTTTGTGGCAGAAGATTTAACATGTACTTCTAAATTGGAAAGAACATGCTTGGAAGCTCTTAGAGTGCGCAGTTTCCCTGGTGGGCCTTCTATAGAAATATCAACAGTTGACGTACAGGCTGAAGTTCGAGAAGCTTGTGTTTCAAATGGCAAAACTAATAGTACACATGTCTCACCTGCAGCAGCCATACAAGACTTAGACATGCCTATAGTTGTAAGTTCCACGTATTCTTATGGGGTTAAAAAATGTTTACTACTGTAGACATCTAGTTACCTGAGGGAATTACATTTCCTGAAATGCTTGTTTTTTAAGCCTTTATCATATCATGACAACATCCCACGCTTTGCTGATGACTGGAATCCTCATAACAGGTTTCTACTATTCAGTCTTGCTCACAGAGTATCAACAAGGTTTTAGATTCCCTCCAGCAGAAGTTTCCTACTGTCCCAAAGTCTCAATTAAGAAATAAAGTTCGGGAGATATCAGATTTTGTGGACAATCGCTGGCAGGTTAGTGTGCTATTTTTTTTGGAGATATATGCCGTTCCCACAAAGGATGAGAATCTTCCATTATACATGTCATTTTAATTGACATTTTTGAACAGAATCATTGATTTTTTATACCAAAAACAAAAAGTTTCTAAATGTCTGTTCTGATGATACAGGTGAAGAAGGAAGTTCTGAGCGAGGTTGGCATATCAATATCACCGCCAGGTGACAATTTTAACGAGTTAACCCTTTACTGAAAAATCACATGGGCTGCTACTTGTTCATTGAAGAAGTCTTGTTTTGTGATTAAACAGGTAAGAGCAGGGGAAGGATGCAAAATATTTCCACGTTTTTCTCGAAGAGATGCTTGCCTCCAACTGGTAAAAGCATGAATCCCAATGAGAATTCTCCAGGGTCATCTCTGAAAGCTGGTTCTTCTGAAGTGGAAGGGCAACGGGGTTGCACCTACTCTCAGCCGTAGCCTTCTAACCTTGCAGTTTGATGTTAACCTTTTTGCTTGTAATTACATAAATTCTCTCGTGAAAGCTTAGCGTCGGTAAATTTTGTCATACATAATTAGACTAACAAGTAACAATTCTTGCAGCTTGGCTCTGTGATTTTACATTTTATCTATGGTGCTGTATTTTTCGTTTGCACTGAAATTACATCGACAGGGCTTTCCCATTTTAGAAATCAGCACAAATAATGCTTAGTTACGCCTAATTCCCAAAAAATCTTAACCTATATATAAACAATATTCTAATATTTATGACGTTTTATTTATTTTTTATATTTGTAAATTTTCTGGTATTAAAAATCTTATGTCGTTTAACAGTCATCTTAGACAACATGTGCATGGGAAACATGCAACGTGCCAGTGCTAGAACATACAGCGTGGGTTAGAAGAGTTATAAAGCCCAGTCTTTCAAGGTGCTATCTTACTAAAGCATAGTAAAAGTTTGTTTTTGGCCCAATCTTTACGGAAATTGACTGAGATGGCTAGCCATTCCAACTTTGTTGGTTATTATTAGAGACAATTTAATTTAATGATTAAAGATTAAAGCGCATTAATTTTCATTCTGGTAATTGGCCGCAAGATAGGATGGGATCATAAGTATTGCAAAAACATGTCCAACCGTAGTAATTAAAACATTAATCGATTATTTACGGGTTGTGATTCAGTTGGTAACATAGTCTAAACGTGTGAAAAAAACGTCATTAGCTGTTTTGGACTGGCAACCAAATAAAACCAACAGTTCAAATTAAATTTTGTTTTGTCCTGTGATTGATTAATGTCGTTATGGCTTAAGACCAACTAGCTACATCTCGTTTTCATTAAAGCCAACTCTTACGAACTAGTAGCTAACCGATAATTAGAAGAAAAAGAAGAATTAGTGTTTTTTTTAAAATACAAGTATTACAAAAGATGATAAAACACTGAAAAACAAGGAAAAGGGTTTTCATGACTTCAAGTCATTTAAAGATGGAAATTGCATTAGCATGACATGGTGTTGATGTATATTGTAAACACTCAGATACAACTTAGCGATGGTAAGCATGTAATACGATGGAAGGTAAAGGGTCATCTCAAAGAAAAACGCTTTAAAACCCGTTCCCCTTCCTCTTCTCTTTTGTCATTCTCTGGTGCACTTCTGTCATCCTCTTTAATTCATTCTCTCCATTACGCAGACCAAAAAAGGAAAGAAGAGAAAAATGATTCTGAATCTGTGCCAAGTAGCCTTCTCAACCCAAAATGCCAAGTCTTCCAAAATCTTCATGGCCTCAGTTGTCCACTCCACTACTCCTACAACAAGGTCAGTTCAATGCTAGTAATTTTTTCCCCACTGATTTTCCAGTTAAAGAAGAAACAAAATAAGGTACTAAAGGTTTAATACGATATGGATGGTCATGATATGTTTTTAATTACTGTATGTTGTTCTTTTTCTCTTGCAACTTGCAATTATTGCATGTCTAGCTCTGGAGCTTTCTTCTTTTTCTTTTTCCTTGTTTTTTCTTCTTTCATTCCGTGAATCTACAGTTTACTTTGAGAAGTGGGTCAAATATATTGCGATCGCTAATCAAATACATTAGTTTAATTAATTTCCCTATCAGTTACTACTTTTTCTTGTTTTGGCTTTATCTGCCTTCTTGGCTTATGATCATTAATGGTGTTTGAGCAGGAAAGGGGTGAATTTGTTAGAGAAACCCCATTACCGCCCTGCCAAAGAGGTGCAAATTCAAATCACACATTCTATGCCGCCGGAGAAGGTTGAGATTTTCAAATCTTTGGAGGGTTGGGCTGAAAAGAATTTGCTTGTGCATTTAAAGGCTGTTGAGAAATGTTGGCAGCCACAAGATTTTCTTCCACAGCCTGAGTCTGAAGGATTCTACGATCAAGTGAAAGAGCTGAGGGAAAGATCAAAGGAACTTTCCGATGACTATTTTGTAGTTTTAGCAGGCGACATGATAACAGAAGAAGCGATTCCAACATATCAGACGATGCTTAACACTTTAGATGGAACTCGAGATGAGACTGGTGTTTCTTTAAGTCCCTGGGCTATTTGGACTCGTGCATGGAGTGCTGAAGAGAATCGACATGGCGACCTTCTCAACAAGTATCTTTACCTCTCCGGACGAGTTGACATGAAAATGATTGAAAGAACTATCCAATATTTGATAGGTTGCGGAATGGTATACATTTTTCTGAAAGAGTGTATATATATATTCACAATTGAAAGTTTGTAATACATTGTTTTGCAGGATTCTAAATTTGAAAACAACCCCTTCTCCGGATTTATATACACTTCATTCCAGGAGAGAGCAACATTTGTCTCTCATGGCAACACGGCGAGACTGGCAAAGGAGAAAGGAGACGCAAAGCTTGCACAGATATGTGGCATAATCGCGGCAGATGAGAAACGACATGAAACTGCCTACGTTAAGATTGTAGAGAAGTTATTTGAGGTGGATCCAGAGGCTACGATCTCGGCATTCGCTGACATGATGAGGAAAAAGATTCAAATGCCGGCGCGCTTTATGTATGATGGTGAAGATTGTAACCTGTTCGATCACTACGCAGCGGTTGCTCAGCGTCTTGGAGTGTATACTGCAAAAGACTACGCAGATATTTTGGAATTTCTGATAGGAAGATGGAAAGTAGAGAAGCTGAAAGGTTTGTCTGGCGAAGGACGTAAAGCTCAAGATTTTATATGCGGATTAGCTCCGAGGTTTAGAAAGATGGAGGAAAGAGCTCAAGAAAGAATCAAGAAAGCACCATCCAATTCCGATATTCCCTTTAGCTGGATTTTTGGCGGGCAAGTACAAGTTTAAGGTAATGGAATTTTTACGTTCGGAGAAGACAATTTACAGCCCGCTGCCATCGCTGCTTCACGCGCATTTAATTATTATTAATGTTCTTCACCTGTTGTTCGTTTACAATAACTGTTGGTTGGCTTGGGAAATATCTCGAGGGTGAAAACAAGTTTCATTTTTCAAAAGGTCTCACTCTTGAAATTAAGATAAATTCTAAACCAGACAATGAGATAATTTACTTTTTTTTTTTTTTTTAATATGAATACAATATTCCTTAATTAACATTTTGGATTATTAATCTGTGGAGTGAAGGACATGAATATGATTCATGCTAGCCAACTGATCACTGAGCCAAAATTATTCAAAGCCTCGAAAAGGAAGACGACAAAAAAGGACGTGAAACAGCAAAAGATCCATGCGGAATATTTCATTTTTTCCTCCGGCTTCTATTTCCACGTTTCGTTGCAATTTCTTTCTTCTAACGCCAAACATATGTTAATATTATGACGTTAAAAACAATGTTTTCTTTCATTATATTGCCCCTGGATTTGCACTTTATTTTCCTCCTCCTTTTTTTTAAATTAAATATTAAACTTTATATGCTATTTTTATATTTTCGAGGTACTCAACATTGGTCTCAATCTCCTCCCCTAATTATCTACGTGCTTTTACTTTGAGCTAAGAGGGTAGTTTGAATATTACAAATACAACCCTGTAGCAAAATAATTTTTAAATTATTCAATTTTTATAATTTGAAAATAAAATAATAGCAATAATTATGATTCTTTATTGAGAATAATAAAAAATAAATTTATCATGTTTGGTATGCTACAATTTAAAATAAAAAATTTAATTGAATTTCACAAAATTATATTTGAAACAATTCTTAGATAAAAATTCATTTATTTTTATTCTCTAAAATAATCTTAACATAATCATTTAACAAAAATACTAATATAAATAAATCACTCATATTCCACTATAATTAATTGATTAAATTTTAAAATTTTAAATTTCATATCCTTGCAAATGTTTAAATTTTATTTTTATTAATAGATTAAAATATGTTGAAAAAAATAAATGAGAACAGTTTAGTCAATAATATTTAAAGTGAATGGGCAATTTAGTCAATATAAATATTAGTGGATTAATATGTGAAATTCATTTATAAATTTCAATAATTTTTTGGGATTTGAACTAAACTAAACCAATTTCATAGAATTCAAATTTATATTTTTTTTTATTTCAAACACAAAATTTTGGATTTATAGATGAATTCTATAAAATTTTGTGGAATTCATTTGTTCTAAACGGGCTCTTCAGCGGAATATATATTGAAATTTGTTTGTAAAATTCTTTTAAAAAAAAAAGAGAATGGAATGGCAAAAAAGTAATAATGTTGGAAGATGTGGGCTTTTACCGAACCAAGTTGTTAAAATGGAGTCCGTTCCGTGTCTTCCTTTCGCTCACCACCGCTGCCTGTGTCTCACTTTGATGCGTCTGCTTCTCTCTCTTTCGCTGGTTTTCCTTCTTCGCCATTTTTGAGCGCTCTCTCTCTCTCTGTCGCCGATGCGTTTTGCCTATAGCTAATTAGCCAACAACAAAAAAAAAAGAAATCAAGTCTGCTACTTTTTGTGTGCGTTCGCGCGATAGAGTGTCCGCAGAGCTAAACAGAGACAAAGAATGGCCCTAAAACTGAACCGACTAACCTTTCCAGCAACCTACAAGCTCCCTTCCCAATCTCGCTCTGTGAGATCTCCTAGCAGAGTCTTAATGGCTGCCACTCTAGGCTCAACTTCCACTAAGTGAGTCCTTATTATTGTTTTTTCCAGTTCTTTTTTTTTATTTCATTTTCTCATTACATTTTATGAACGAATTTTAATTAATATGTCTGCTGGGGGGTTTTCTTTGTTGATGCTTAACGAGCTCAGTATTGCCACCATTTTCATGCTTTTTTTAGGCAAAGATGGGTCCTTTCTGTATTTGAGTCTAAATAAGCTTAATGTTGGGTCGAATCTGTATGGTTACATAAATTTGATCAACGTTTTGTATTCTCTGTAAGTGTTGTTTTTTCTTTGAGTTGTATTTTTCCTGTTGTCTCAACTTGTTTGTGATTGTTTTGTTTGTCCGTTATTCATGTCTGTGGATTCCTTCATTTTTCTTAAGAAATTAATGTTAATCTCTTTTTTGTTGCTAGGTTCAGTCTCATGTATTTCAAATTTGATCAAACTATAATCCACTCAACATCTTTCTCAAATATCTCTTAACATTTAATTCATTTTTACTCTCTTCTTTTTGTCGTTACTTTTGTTAGTAGGTCTATTGTTAGTCGATTCTGTTGTAACCCCGCTCTCTACTTTCTCAAGGCTGTTTATTATTTTTTGTTGTGATCTGAGCTGATTTCAAGTTATTATTATTTTTAATTCATTCGAAGCTTGTATGGAAATTTAGAAAGGAAAACATCGCTGCTGAATATTTGATTTGATATTGAGTTACTGACCAATGTTTTTTCTTTCTTTTTTTTATATTTCTTTACAAAAAATATTTTTTAATAAGTGTGGTTATTTTCAGTACCATTATTAATATTATGAAGGGGTTTCTATCTGCTCTGAGCATTGGATATGGGGCTTTCTGTTTGCACTGTATAATTTTGATTTTACGCAGGCTACATTTTAATTTATGCTTTTTTTTTGTTGAGGGTTAGGTGTGAATTTTAGAACTTGGTCCAGTTGGTTGACTGGTTTGAATGCGTATGCTATGCTAAATGTCTGTGTTTTTCCTCTTTGGTGGAAACACTTGCTTCTTCTTTAATATACGCCTTTTCTTTGGCTATTCTAGAATAACTTAGTGAAAGGAAGGGAAAAAATATAGAGCAAGAAAAGTAGAGAATAAGAATAGTTAATGAAACAAGCCTTAATCCATTTATCTTGTAATTCTGTTTTTGTAGTCTGAGTGTATATATGAAATAGTGATTGGTCAAGAATTTTTTTTTTTCTGATCTTCATATTTTAGTTTTCATTGTTCATGAGGGATGGGTATAAATGCTCTCTTTTTATATGGCTTTCAACTGCTTATGTAAGCAACTCTAAAATGTATATTTAGAAACCTTTGGACCTGGATTTGATTTTCTGCTGCTCTTTGCATAGTTGGATGCCTTGATTTTTCCATCTATGAATGTGTATGAACAAGTACCCTGAGAATTTCGGGTACAAATACAGGGAGCTTGATGAGCATTGCACTAAATGTGTTTTAAGTACTTATAGATTTTTCAGCCACTTATCTTACCTGCTATTTTGCATGTTTAGATGTCCTTTTTCTTTATCTGGAAAATGAAAAGTCTTCCCCTTTTTGGTGTATGACATAGGGAGGTTTCTGTTTCTGAAGATGACAATTCTGCTGTTATGAAATTTTTACTGTTCTGTTAATTTTCCTTGCATACCATTTTTAATTGAATGTCTCTCTCATATAGTCTCTTTTTTGGTTATGACTTCACTATTACAGAATTAGTTTGCTGGATAGTTGACTTATTTGTCCATCTAGATGGGGGCAGTTGGTTGAGTTTGGTTCTGTTTCTTGTATTTTCATGATTAGTTCATCTTACCTTAAAATCTCACCAACAAAATGCTACCTCTCTCTTTCTCCGAGTTACTTGTTTGAATGTTTTTTCCCCTCACGTTCTAATGTTTTAAAGGGCAATTGCATGTGATAACTTATCAAATTAAATAATGAAACGGGGAACATGGTTGATGTATCTACATATTTCTAACTTTGGCTAACTGGAATTTTCATCCACAACAAGATTGTGTGACTTGATTCTTTTATTGGTCTAGAGAGTTTGAGAATCCAAGGAAGCCCTATGGCCCTCCACGAGAGGTACATGTTCAAGTGACTCATTCAATGCCTCCGCAAAAGATGGAGGTTTTTAAATCCTTGGAGGGTTGGGCTCAGGATAACATCTTGGTGCATCTAAAACCTGTTGAGAAATGTTGGCAACCTCAAGATTTTCTTCCAGAACCGGAGTCAGAAGGATTCTGTGAGCAAGTCAAGGAATTGAGGGAAAGATCAAGGGAACTCTCGGATGACTATTTTGTAGTGCTGGTTGGAGATATGATCACTGAAGAAGCCCTTCCCACTTATCAGACAATGCTTAACACCCTAGATGGAGTTCGGGATGAGACTGGTGCAAGCCTTACTTCTTGGGCAGTCTGGACGAGGGCTTGGACTGCTGAGGAGAATAGGCATGGTGACCTTCTCAACAAGTATCTCTACCTCTCTGGAAGAGTGGACATGAAGCAAATTGAGAAGACAATTCAGTATCTGATCGGGTCAGGAATGGTATGGTCCCTTGCTTACCTATCCAATAAGTTTTGCTTATTTGATATTGTCATAAATAAATTTCCTCTGAAAACCATATGCATGCAAGGAAATCTGCTATTAGGACCTCAGATCCAGTAGTAAAGAAGTCCTTTTGATAATGTAATTGCCTGTGAAACCAAATATATGTCCTTCCTCTGCTTGCTTTCAGGAGGATGGTCAGGTTGTTTGTGTGAGTGTCCTCTTTTTGGCCTGTTATCCAACTATTAGGTGTAGCTGCCAGGCAATTTCTTTTTTGTTGTTTCAAAGTGAGAAGGTTTAATGAAAATCAGAAGGCACATGGATAAGTAATTGGGCAACCTTTCGAGATTTTGATGAGAGAAGTTACTGTACAACCAGACAGTCACTCATACTGTATGACTGAGCACAATGTAGCAACTGTTCTGAAGCTTTGTCTCATCTGGTGGAAGCCTTCACTGGACTGTTTATACCAATTCCGTGACGTTTTTATGGTGATCTCCTGATCTAATAACCGTGTCAAATTGTAATTTATTTTCGTTTTCAATGTTTGTGCTTTGTAGGATCCTAAAACAGAAAACAACCCGTACCTTGGTTTCATTTACACTTCATTCCAAGAAAGGGCAACGTTCATCTCCCATGGGAACACAGCTAGACTAGCTAAGGAGCATGGGGACATGAAGTTGGCCCAGATATGTGGCATCATTGCTGCTGATGAAAAACGCCATGAAACTGCCTACACTAAGATTGTGGAGAAGCTCTTTGAGATTGACCCAGATGGAACTGTCTTGGCATTGGCAGATATGATGAGGAAAAAAATCTCCATGCCTGCCCACTTGATGTTTGATGGGAAGGATGATAATCTTTTTGAACACTACTCTGCTGTTGCCCAACGGATTGGAGTCTACACTGCCAAGGACTATGCTGATATTCTTGAATTTCTGGTAGGAAGATGGAAGGTAGAGAATCTAACAGGTCTTTCTGGTGACGGGCATAGAGCTCAGGATTTCATATGTGGATTGCCTGCAAGAATTAGAAGGTTGGAAGAGAGGGCTCAGGGAAGGGCCAAGCAGTCATCCAATGTGCCATTCGGCTGGATTTTTGGAAGAGAACTGAAGGTTTAAGCACAGGATGCGACCAACCGCTGCTACCGAAGTAATCACCAAATTGAAAATTGGTTATATTTTGATGTCCTTTTTATGAGAGTGCTTGTGCGAGGAAAGGCATTGTGGACACGTGTTCTTATGATGGTTGCATTTTATCTCTCGAAGGAAGGATAACTAGCCAATAGAATGTTAGACCTAGGTGTGCGTATTGTATTTTCTTTGCCCTCTCTTCCAACTTATAAACATCAAAGGTTTCTTTAAATTGTGGGTGTACGAGGTGTTAAAGTTTTTGTGTTACAGTTAGATGTAACTCTTTAGTACTCAATGAAGCGAAATAATATAAAAGTTGTGTATCATTTAGGTATAAAACTATTCTCTTGCCGGATAGGTAAGCCCCTTGTATTTAGAGGAGAATCATCCCCATGAATGGAGGAGCCTTGGTTTACTTTTAACCTCTCTCTCAATAAGAATTCGGTTCAAACAGAACCGCCGGAATACTAGTTTGAGATTTGTGGCTGTCTCTCAGTGTTTTTTCTGAGTATCCCGATACTGTTGCTGTTAAGGATCTCTTCTCTGCCATGCCATGCACTGATACCACAAGTTGGTCAGAACAAGCAAAATTCGCTTGTACTTGGGAATTACAGTTTCTGAGCAGTTTCTTTTCTTTGAACTGATAATATTTATAGCTTAAATGTCTGAATCTGAAAGAAAGGAGCAACGGAATGATAAAAATTTGAAAAAATAAGGCGTATGTTTCATCAAAATAGAATGCTATTCAATATCCTGTAGCATTTTCCTTTCATAAACACACTCAAAAAACAATCTCACAAGAAAAATAACAAATAATTGAATCAACAAAAATAAATAAATAAAATATGCGGAAGCACCACTACACCAATACCATCATCATTACAACAGCCATAAGTAAAAATCAAACCCAAAATTAGACTTGGAAAGGCCATGGCCAATCCTTCAGGTCCTCTTCTTGCTGCACCTTGGCAGACCTTCTCATAGCAGTATTACCACCACTAACGTCGCCACCCTCCACATAAGCATAATACTTCAAGAAAAATGCAAGAGTAAGAACCACCCACTCCAAACAGAAAACCAACACACACAGCCCACCAGCAAGCTTCAATATCACTTCACCATCCTCTTCTCTTACATATGACTTCAATTGCCCCAGGAAATCCCCTGTCCTAGTAAATATCAACACCGATACCGATCCTTGAAATATTGCCGTAAGCACTGTTGCCACCATATGTGCAGCGTACCACCGGTTGGTCCCTGATGATGCAGCTGCACAACCTGATACTGCCCCTATAATTGTCAATACATGGAGGAGAATTAGAAAGAACCCGCATATTGAAGGCACCAGTCGAAGCGAAAGAGTTAAGAATATGCAACTAGACGCTGCTCCCAGTAGAATGTAGTTGCAGAACAAGAAGACCTTGTGGGTGTGATGGTGAGACTGAGAAATTGAATTCATGTTGCCTAAAGTGATGCCACCCATATGTTGCTGCTTGTTTTTTTTTTTTTTTAGAACTGGTGGTGATTTCTTTCTCTCTTTTGTGACAAAGGATAGCTATTCTTTGATCTACAGACGAGAGGATATTGATTCTTTCTGTTGAGGAAAGGGAAGTGTTGTAGAGAGATATACTAGGAGTCGATGGTGAGACTAACGGTCATATTGACTATGTGACCGTTTAAAGGGAATAAAGGGTCCCCTTTTGCTAACGGCTAGTTGATTGGAAAACAAAATTGGGCTTCAACATTACCCGTCGTGGTCTATCTATTTTGGGCTTCGATGATCCCTGAACTGGCCCATTTTATATGTGAACATTCCGCCAAAGGATTTGTCGTTATCCTTAAACGCGGATGTAGCAATTATGATATCCAAACAGTCCGAACATTTTCTACCGTCTTCCATTTAGCTCACACTTCGTTCGTTCTCGTCGGAAGTATAGAACAATTTCGTTTCAGGTAAAACGATGTCGTCTATAGACGGTTTTGAGGATCACCCGTTCCAACCACCACAACACGCCGAACAGCCTCCTGGTTAGTATCGTTATTTGTAATTTATCAAATCTGTGAATCGAATTGGATTAATTTAGCACAAAGTGATATTACATCGTTTTTTGCTCTTCTGATGCAAGTCGTAGTTGTATGCGTGTGCCTATATTTGTTATCTGCATTATATTTCCTCTCAGAATTAATTTGCTGATGTTGCTTTCCACCAAAGAATCAAACTCGAAATGAGTTGGCTAATTAAGGCCCTCCAATATGTACGATGCTTTCAATTTTATTAGGTTTTTTTCTACTTTATTCAAAGAAGTAGTTGAATGTACAAAAATGCTCCCCTATTAGTCTATCTGGATGCCATTTTCATGTGCATACTTGTTTTTGCTTGTGACTTGTTCAGCTATTGTTTGAACTGTTAGTTTAAGTACTGATATTGTTGTTTCTGATCTTGTATGTGCAGGACATGGCTTTGAGGGGACTCATGGTGCAGTTGAAGAGGTGGGTTGGTATATTCTTGGTGAAAATCAACATCATCTCGGACCTTATGCATCTTCTGAGCTGCGTGGTGAGTTTACATGTTTTGACCGAGTGATGTTGGCAG
The DNA here is from genome assembly GCA_948099535.1 of Jatropha multifida. Taxonomy (NCBI): domain Eukaryota; kingdom Viridiplantae; phylum Streptophyta; class Magnoliopsida; order Malpighiales; family Euphorbiaceae; genus Jatropha; species Jatropha multifida. The sequence continues at coordinate 79,460 of CANUEX010203972.1, read as the reverse complement.
TTGTCAATATATGAAGTTTGGGATGTGGAATAGTTGTCTTGAATCTGGTGCCTTTTTACAAAAAGGATAGTATTGTTTTGTCGAATGAAAAAGATGGATAGAGGACAAAATAAATGTTGTTTATATTTGGGCATTTAAATTTCTTGTTGATTTTCAATGCGAGGGCTCAAATTTACCCTGGTGAATTTTCTCTCCTTTCTTGAATTTCAGTTCTACCAGTAATCAATAGCACGGTTTCAGGACAATTGTTCCATGTGTAACTTGTTCAATTGGTCTAATGAGCTATTGAAACATCTACTTTGTTTCTTTACTGCGCCTGCACAGAGCATTTCTTGAATGGATACCTCTCAGAAAGTACACTTGTATGGTCTGAAGGAAGAGTTGTATGGCAGCCATTGTCATCAATTCCTGAATTAATATCAGGAATTTCTCAACCGAGAGCTGATTCCTCTATTGCAGGTGAATGTCTGCCTTTTCCTTTTCGTTTCAGATGAACTGTGTTTGTCATGTCATGCAATTTTCTACTTTATTTATATGCTTTTCAAAACACATAATATACTGTTTGGTAAGCTGTAAAGTAATGTAGTGCATTCAAATGCATTTGGTTACATTACACTACATTCCATCACCAAACAGAGCCTTAGTGTTTCCGTGTCTTGGCTGATGGTTCTAAAACTCTTGAGATTTATTCTCCAGCACGCACCAACAATGATAATGAGTTGGAGAAGTCAGATGATGTTCAAGAGACCGAGAGAGGCAATGTTGGCTTCAAAAATGAATCTCATTCTACCAATAAAGAGCAAGCTAAGGACTCTTCTTCAGGTTAAGGATTGTATTTTTATTGAATTTTTCTTTTCTCTCCTTCCCTCATGCCTCCCCCTATCTCTCCTCTTCTGTCACCTGCAGAAGGTGATTTGTGTTGTGATATATTTCACAGTGCCCTTCAGTGATGATGATGCTGAATTTGAGAAATGGCAGCGAGAGGTTAGAGAGGCTGAAGCTGAGGCACAACGGCTGAAAAATGGCTCTGATTCTGGCAGTATTGGTGCTGGTGTTGGGATAGATGATTATGATAGAGCTATGTCGCCACCAGAGGGTGAGGAAGAATTTACGGATGATGATGGAACTACATACAAGTGGGATAGAGGTCTTAAAGCATGGGTTCCTCAGGTTGGCTGAATTTTTTTTTTTTGGCACCCAATTTTCCTGTTTTTTCTATTGTGCAAAATCAGTTAGTTTGAGAGTTGCAACTAAAACTTTATTTTGGATTGTCTGATCAGGCACCATGTTAACCACATTCATATATTCATGATATTATTTGTTAGCAGAATAGTGTGTTTGTATACATGTGTGTATATGTGCAATTTGTGCTTCTGTCTACTCATTGTCTTTTGTGAATTTCATTTAATGGTGGAATCTCAGGTTGCTATTCATGATTGAACAATGTGCCATTGTGAATTCAGCAGTCAACTCTTATCTAGGAATGGTTTTTATAAGTCACTTATAATTATCAGTTATCGGTCAATGTCAACATAGTCTATGATAAATATTATTATAATCTTGTAATCTTGTTAGGTCAAAGATTGCTTCTGAAACTTCCATCAGTGTAGCCAAGTTGGTTGATTCTATTGCTTTTATTGATTTTGAGAATGCCCTGTGATGTGTGGGAATATGCATAAGTATCTCTCCTCCTTTTATTCTTTTACTTTTTTTTTTTCAAATTTTTTTTGGGTGGGTAAAGTGCCCTGAAGATTTGCATCTCAAGAGGCAAAATATTGAACAGCTATTTTGTGAGCTTCAGATTTTGAATACATCAGTGGACTTGTTTTATTGATTTTGCTTGGAGTTCAATGTAATATGTTAACTGTGTGGCCTAGTATAACTCGGTGCTGTTGTTAAATGCACGGTAGAATTTTCATATTGTTGATTGATATATCCAGGATGACACATCAAGCATGGGTGGGCAATATGGGTTAGATGAAATGACCTTCATGCAAGAAGAGGAAGTTTTTCCAACTGTGAATATTGAAGATGCAGCTTCAAAGGAAAAATTTAATGGTACGAGTGATACACTGGAACCAAAACACAATGGCAAGAGGAAATTGATGGATATGGAAACTGATAAGAATGAAAAGCAACCAGATAAAAAGGAAAAGCAAGCTGATAATAAGGTCTTCTCTTTATGCCTCTCTCTCTCATTTCATGTATTTTATCTATTGGAAGATGTTTCTATTTTAGGCAATTTTTTTCAACTTTTTTATACTTAAAAGCTTGTTTGTGGGTGATGCCATCATCATAAACTATTTTGGGCAAAAAATTATGAAGATGAATAAAGTCTAATAAATAATGATTGTGAAATGATGATGCCTTTATTCTCAATTGGCCTTCTAGGCCTGTGTGTGTGTTTTCTGGTTTTTCTGATGCCCTATTTGGTTTCTTACTTTTGCAGGAAGCCAATAAGGCCCCTGATAGTTGGTTTGAATTGAAAGTCAATACACACATTTATGTTACTGGGTTGCCCGATGATGTCACAGCTGAAGAAGTAACTCATAACACTATTTTGTCATATTCTATTTATAGTTTTCTTAGCAAGAAACTCACATGTGGAAATTTTTTTAGGTGATAGAGGTATTTTCCAAGTGTGGGATAATCAAAGAGGTAGAGTGGCTATATTATTTAAATTTATGGTTGAAGGGCCTAATTTTCTTTTGCTTATGATGCTGGGTTTCCATGAGAAAGTTGGGGATTATATGAACCCTGTATGTTACTATTAGATCAGCAAAAATGAACTCTTATACTAATCAGCATTCATGGGAGCTAATGGGTTTGGTTTTTAATTTTTATTGTTCTTATGTTTCTGGAACTATTGTTGTTTAAATAATCATTAATTAAGTATAGTATCCTGAACTGTAATTCTGAAATCATTTAATTTCAATGGTTCAGTCTTTGATGATTTTTTATGAACATGCATCTGAGATCTGAAAATTCTGAGATAGTTGAGGAGGATTGAAATTAGCAAGATGAGATGGGGAAAGAAATATTGAAGACTGATAGACAAATAATTAGAATGCTGTAATGTTTATAGTTCTTGTATTCCTGTACCCCCTATACAATCTAATTTTTGGAATTGTACATCTGATGAGGAAATCTGAACTATACAGGATCCTGAAACGAAAAAGCCTCGCGTGAAGATCTATGTTGACAAAGAAACAGGAAGAACAAAGGGGGACGCATTGATTACGTATTTAAAGGTAATTTTATGTCTGAGCCTATGACTTGTGATGGACAAGAAGATTTTTACATAATCTACTTTTATGATTATACACTAGGAACCATCAGTTGATCTGGCTTTGCAAATTTTGGATGGTACACCTTTGCGTCCGAGTGGCACAATCCCTATGTCGGTCAGCCGAGCCAAGTTTGAGCAGAAGGGTAATGAATATGATCTGATAGTTTGTTTTTCCATCTTGATTGGTTTTGCTGATGAGAATTTTAAAATTATTCTTCGTCTTTTGTATGGAGTGTGGAAGATGTCTCTATATTATTCAGTATAAGCAATTATTTTATTGTCTTGTTATTACTAACAAGCCTTGTTTATGATAAATGTAGGGGATAGATTTATACCCAAAAAAGTAGATAACAAGAAGAAAAAGAAGCTAAAACGTGTCGAGGAGAAGATACTTGGTTGGGGTATGTTCTCATCTCAAACTTATGATAATAATTACAGTGTTGACATCATGGCATTCCATTTTGATTTACAAAATTTCGTAAAGGTTGAAGTTAAAAATATTCATAGTTACTTACATTTGTCCCCTTTTCTTCTGGAATCGTAAACTTTCTTTGTATTATACTGTTATTGCTGCCATATATGTAATTTAGGATCATTGCTAATATTTAAATTTAGCAAAGTGCAGTCGATTCAGATTTTTAGGCTTTCTTCTTTAGAAGGATGGTATGATAGATGTAGATGAAACCATAGATTAAAGTACGATGGATCTAATGGAGAAGTGATGTGGGCATGCTGTGTGATAGGAAGATACCTAACAAAGTGAAAAGCAAGTTCTAAAGGACGGCTGTGAGATTTGCAATGTTATATGGGAATAGGCACTGAATGCCCAACATGTTCATAAGATGCATGTTGCAGAGACGCGATAAGATGGATATATGGTCACATAAGATTGGACAAGATTAAAAATGGCCACATTCTACAAAGAGTGTAAGTAGCACTACTTAGAGATAAAATGAGAGCATGACATTGAGATGGTTCAGTCATGTCTTATGTAGGCCCTCAAGTGTCCCAGTTTGAAAGTGTGATACGTTGCTAAATGGAGAAGAGGTAGATCTAGATCTACATAAAAGGAAGTTATCACAAAAATATCATGTCTCTTGACATTAGCATAGATTCACTGTGAATAGAGTATTTTGGAGATAAAGGAATAATATGGCTGACCCCAACTAGTTTAGGATTAAGGCTTAGTTGTTGTACTTGTTGCTGCTAATATTTATATTTAAGTTTAACTGACTCATACCAGCAAGTTGCCAAATATCTCTTCACATTTCACCCTTTGTTGACTCATTTCTGAGAGTAACGTAGAATGCAGTGTAGAATAGTGACCGTTATCATGATATAAATTGAACTGTTGAAACTTTTGGGAGAAAATTGACTCTAACATGACTTGAAATATGAATAGTCAGGTTTATAGTTAAAAGACATGAGTAATAATATCCTATACTCTCCACCGGCAGGGCAATCTTTTCTGTGGCAGTATTTTTTTAAGGGGACACAGATTTTGGTGTGAAAGACAGTTATTGTTATGTTCATTCTCTTTCATTTTTTTAAGGACATGCATAGTTTTCATAATGTATTTGCTGCCTGTGGTGACACATTTGTTTATATTGTACTCTATGTTTCCCTATGTAACTAGATACAATTCTCTGTCTTGTCCATCACTCTTTTTTGTTGTATTTATCCTTGATTATATAGCAACCAGATTCCTTCTGTACGGAGAGAAAAAAATGGAAAAAAGGTCGGGATCAGTTGTCTGCTTATGTCACCTCCTCTACATTGTATATAAGTTTTGAAGGAGCATGTACTCCTTTGTAGTCCATCATGTAATATGATATATCTGCATTATGTTTTGCTCTGTGTGTGTGTGTGTGTGTGTCCGTGTGCGCTATGATGTATATGCATTATGTTTTGCTCTGTGTGTGTGTGTGTGTGTGTGACTCTTATGTGAAATGAAAAGTAGTTTTCTGATACTGACTTTTGCTGCTAGGTTTGAGATGTGAAATTTATAGGTGATTATGGTTCCGTATGATCTGTCATGTAGCATCTCAACATTGTTTATTCTAAGATACATGGTGTTGAGGTGTTGCATATTGGTTTGCTTCCTCGTGTTGAGTGAATTATTATGTAACATATGAGCTCGAAGAAAGTTTATTATGTTTATCAGGGGCAGAGTTATCGTTAACTCTTCTCTGTTGGCTCCTTGAGATATGAGCTTTTCTTGAGGCTTAATCTTGAGTTCCTCTATTGTTTTCTTTCCTTCGTGAATGATATGCTGTGTGGGTAACTGACACCATGCATGTTCCTTATATGGCACAGGTGGTCGTGATGATGCAAAGGTGTTAATTCCAGCTACTGTTGTTCTTCGTTACATGTTCACTCCGGCTGAAATGAGAGTAAGGCTGACATCATTTTTGGGGAATATGTGCACTATTTGGGGAATGTTGAGGCTAACATCATTTTTCTGTTTATGTTGCAACAATTAATACAATTAATACAGGCTGTATCAAACTGAAAATTTAGAATAAGTAGGACAATTTATTCCATTACCACATTAAGATCATCAATTCTCATTCTGAATTATGATTTGGATTTCTCATTTTGTTAATAGGCTGATGAGAATTTATGTTCCGAACTGGAGTTGGATGTTAAAGAGGAATGTGTAAAGCTTGGTCTGGTTGATTCAGTCAAGGTAACTTAAATGGTTCTCTTCTTTACCCCATATTTTCCATATGAGCGTTGTCCCAAATTGTACCAAATAATTAGGGAGTGAATGAATGGGTAAAGCTTGGTCCTTTTTATTTTGTCAAGGGAACTGAAATGATTCTCTTCATAAGCAATGTCTCCCAAATTGTACCAAATAAAATGGGGAATGAATGATCACACGTTCTCATTTTCTCAACATCTTCACTTGTGGGCACATGAGATATACTGGTCTCTTAGTACAAAATATAACACTGTTGGCTTATTTAATGTCAGCACATAATTTCTTTCATTTATGTTATGTTTCATACTTTTGGTTTAGTTCTGTATTTCATTAATAGATGTGTAGTCTTTTGTTTTACTAAAATGATTATGTTGATGCTGTGGGAACTACATGATGCTGATATTTATTTTCTGGCTTTTCACCTTTAGCTTGCCCATGTGTAAATACAGTCAGATCTGTCAAAAACTAGTAGTTCATGATTATTTAGTTTCATGGAGTTTTTTTATTCTCTCTCTTTTTTTTTTAATTCTCCTAACCTTATACAATGACCAAGTGAGACAGACCCATAAATGCATTCTAGAAAACAAAATTCTCTCTATCTTCATTTATGAAATATTTTCCAGTCCTGGTTGAAAGTTTAGTCATCATTTACCTATATTCACTGAGAAACTTGACTGGTGAATATTCTCCTAACCGGTTGTATTTCTTGGGTGTTGGTGCCAAAAATCTCAGTGTGTTTGTACAAGGATAACTTTTATATTTAAGCTAGTGTGCTTGCTTGTTTGAATCTCTGTTCATCAATTGTTGTGGTTCCATTTTGGTGCAGGTATGCGAGAATCATCCACAGGGTGTTGTGTTAGTAAGATTTAAGGATAGGAAGGATGCGCAGAAGTGCATAGAACTAATGAATGGACGATGGTAAATTCATTTTTTCAATAATGATGATAGAAGTGCCGTTAAATGTCACTCGAGCTGCTATATAAGTTATCGCGATAATAACCCCAAAATCCCACCTTTTTGCAACCTCCCTCGCTCCCTCCCTCTATCTTTTTTGCTTTTTGGGTTAGCAAGTGCAGCTGACCCTTGTAGTTGAATGGATGACAAGATCCATGATCTCAAGTCTGTGTAAGAATCAGACATGTGACATAAAAATATCAGAACCATAGAATATTATAGCTTTTCTTTTCAGGCTGCTGTTTGTTTTGTCATTATTGTTTCTTGGAAACTGACATTTGAGATTGAACTGGGTTGGCGTGATTTTCGATGTTGTTCTCCCTTTCATCACAAAAATGTTGAGACGCAAGAGAGATGGAGTGTTTTTATTAGAACAGGGTTTTCCCAGTTAAAAATTTCTATCGTTAATATTCATGAATCTTCATGTTCTCCAGGTTTGGTGGTAGACAAGTACATGCTAGTCAGGATGATGGATCAGTTAATCATGCTGCGGTAAGGGATTATGCGGAGGACGCTGCACGGCTAGAGCAATTTGGAGCCGAACTGGAAGCTGATTAAGTTGTTATGTACCCTACAATGGCAAATTTTGTACTAAAAACACATGTTGTCTAGATTAGTCATATGGTATCTTAAGGGGAAAATGAAATAGTTTGATACAATTGCCTTTTTAAATTTGCATTTGTTCATCTCCCTCTCAGTTGCATTTCTTTTTCCAAGTGGGCAGTTAGGGAGGCAAGAGGGTTAGCAAGTAGTCGCATAGTTTTTCACCTTGTAGTGGCGAATGTGCTTTGCTCCAGGTCATTTGCTGCGAGTGACCTTTGGAAGAAAGAGGTTTAAGATGCAACCGGATATTACAAGAGCTGCCCAGTAACAAGAACTGAGCAATTTGAAAATTTTGCAAAAGCTAAAATCACTTTTAATTTGACAACTCTTTGGAATTGCTTTTCTTGCTTTGCTTGATAATATCTGACAGGGTACGGGGCCAGTTCACATGTTTGAAGCGAAAATGTTGATTGAGATAGAAATCGTGAAATTTTTTTATTATTTTGCTTAGTCGGAATGATAAAATGGTCAAATTAGCACTTTCTGGAGAGACGAAAACGTGATGGAAACGTTTTTGTAGTCCTAGTTGGGGGAAAACTTTTCCCTCTACACGTGCCCGATTGTCTCCTAGTGCCACAGCCAGTAATTGGGCTTGAGTCAACATTTGATATCAGCCCACTATCCTCATAAGCAATTTTTATCCGATTATTATCAAATTGCCATCGTCTTCTCTGGAATTTCTGGATTAGGGTTACAGCTATGTTTCTCTCCAGTTTTGATCTTTCAGTCAATCTATGGCCAACCGCACCGATCCGGCGGCCAAGAGTATAAGGGGCACGAATCCCCAGAATCTCGTCGAGAAAATTCTTAGGTCTAAGATATACCAGAACACCTACTGGAAGGAGCAATGCTTCGAGAAAGACATTGTGGTGGAGTTCATAAAAATTACAAGTATGTAACGTCTTTATTTGCTATCAATTTAATATTATTTTACTTTAATTTGGTGTCTACGTTTCTATTTTTTGCAACGAAATTCTGTATTTGGTGTTTCTATTTAGTTAGTTTATGTCATGAGATTTCTAGAACGTGAAAGAATCACTCACTGGCATCTGTGCAATTTTCATGGTTGCTAGCTATTGAATAGTAGTATTATTGAAAAAGAAATTTGATGTCTCTTTGCTAGTTGGTTGTAATGTCTTCTATTATCCATTACAAGACGTTAAGTGTCTGTTTGCTTGCTTTGAATGTTGATAATAAACAGCTGAAGGTCTAGGAAAATTGGGGGTTTTATTTTACCCACTTGGCTCTCACATACTCTGTGTTATCATCGTCATCATCTTGTCAATGTTGCTTTGTTTTCACATAGGAGATATGCTATTGCCGTTGGATGTCTATAGCTCTATTCAACATTCATTTACTGGGTGCAGATATGTGCGTATACTTGGTGCTTTTTATCTGTGTCTTACTGGGACTGATGTTGATGTGTACCGGTACCTTGAGACTTTGTATAATTACTATCAGAAATTGAGGCAAAAACTTCCTGATGGAAGTAAGTTGTTTAGCCTTTCTACAGCTTTCTTTTTCGAGCCTTGAAACTCTTTCAAATTGTATCCAAAACACATCTATAATTGTTTACATAAATTTATTAAATTTTGTTGGTTTCTTTAATTATCAGAATTTTATATCATTTCTATTCCATTGATGTTTCTATCTGAATAACACATACTTTTGTCTTTTCCCCTTATATCTTGACAATGCAATAGTGCATCATTTTGAAGTCTCAACAAGGTTTTTGAGTTTCTTTGCCTTTGTTTTAGTGTGTGAAAATATCTGTGGCAAAACTAGTGGATTTTCATTCTATCTAATCTGTGATAGAAGAACTGTGGCCTAAGTGGGTGAGCACATGACGGAAGCTTTTTTTAAGTAATTTACTCTCTCTTGCGCTCACACACACACACATTAAACAAGTCCAGTTCAATCATGGCATTTAAAGCCACTTCCTATATTAATATCTCATGATCCTGCCAGGTTTCTCTGCACTGACAGTGTGCAGTGAGAAGTATGATGGATCAAACAACTTCATGTCAATTTCATTTTCAATTATAAGTGTGAACATTGATTTTCCCCCTATTTTTTCAGATGAAGATAATTACATTTAATGGGCAATTATGATTTGCAGAATTTACGGTTGCCTAAAGCCCTAAACAAACGATTGTGCTTATTTTTGAACGTTGATTTTCCTATTTTCTCAGGGACTGGGGACTACTATGATAGGGACTACGACCGTGGACATGGGCATGACAGGAACAGGGAACAGGGACCGGGACAGGGAGAGGGACAGGGATCAGGATAGGTATCGCTTGAGAGAAGAAAAAGATTATGGTCGGGAGAGAGAGAGGGAAGGTAGGGAATGGGAGAGGCGGGATATGGACCGTGGCAGGCGGAGACTAAAGAGGCCTTGGTTATCTCAATAAGCCGAACTGCTGACATGAGATGTTTATGTGGTCGTTCAAGGAGTCGAAGTAAGAGTAGGGATCGCAAGAGGCATGGCCAGAGCAGCAGCAGTCCTAAAAGGTGTGGGGATGGACCAGAAGAGCCAAAGAAGAAGGAAAAAGAAGGAAAAAAAGCAGGATGATTGCACAGACCACCCAGATCCAGAGAATGCAGAAAGCTAATAAGCTGCGAGCTATACTGGGTTTGAAACCACTGAAGTGATCTTTACTAGATGGCTGTTACAGTTAAAGAAACATGTAAATCTGCAACTATATTTGGCACCTAATGCTGCTTTGCTAAGTTCCTCTTGTTGTATCAATGACTCGATGGATTATGTAACGTGTACATAACTAAAACATACTATTGATACATGTTCTCTTAGTTATTTTGTTTTCTAATTTTCATGTAAGCTGCGGTAGTGAATGCTGCCTGTCATCTTTCACACTGAACCAGTTGATTTGAAATGATACTTGATTGATTTCTATTGGTCAAGTGACTAATAGGAATCCAAATGAATTTTCTCGTTTTGAAAACGGTTGTATGATATTCTAGAAACTGAGTTGTAACGGAAAACAGTCAACATTTGTGATTATACTGAAATATGGTACTGAGAAGAACATGAAGGTTGGATAAGGCTTTTTGTCATATCTTGATTCTTGCAGCTCAGTTGGGTATGATCTATACTGTTTAAGCCGAAGTAATAAATCATGTTATACTCGTATCTGTAAATCATTTTCTTCTGTTTTCTTTCCATTTTTTTATTGCAAGATACTCTGATGTTCCACGTGTACCGTTTGAAGTGGTAAATTGGTCACTCGTGAACCATCGACGAAGCCAGTCAGCCACACCTCTCTCTTATATATACCAGCCCCCTCAATTTCACATCACTCGCTCTTACTACAACCACTGGAAAAAGGAGAAAGAAGAATGACGAAGAAGGAGCAACTGTTGAAGGAACATGAACTTTTGCACGGAAAGGAGGTCTCTCGCTCTGACTTTCCTCCTAATTTTCTCTTTGGAGTTGCTACTTCTGCCTATCAGGTACTCTTTATATTTTATAACCAACACTTTTTGTCTCCTCCTAGATTGGTTGCAGATTGTGATCTCGGTATTTCTCAGTTTCCCTTGTAAATTACTGCTATTCCTTTTTAGTCAGCTGAACGATTGTGCATTATTTGTGGTTCTTTCTTTTAACAGATTATGTATATGAGTATGGCATCCCGCTTGCTTTTTTTTGGGTTTCTTTTCTGAGAATCTAGTACTATTTTGTGCTACCTTCTTCTAGTTATTATTGTCTCTCATTCAACAATTGGGAGTGGGCCTATGCATTAGTTCTGCTCTTGGTCGTATGATTGCAGATTGTTTATCGTCTTTTCTTGGTTTTGTACTAATGAATGCCATTTCGAAAATATTATCTTTGTTTCTCTTTAATCTGTATGATCCTTCTGCTAATATAAGAACTTATTTTTCCAATGGTTCTTTTAGGCGAGAACTCCAGCAGAATCGCTTGTTCTTGCAGAACGCATAGATTATGCCAAACTTGCACGATATTTAACTCCTTTTTGCTTATTTGCAGATTGAAGGTGGCTGCAACGAAGGTAATAGGGGTCCTAGCATATGGGATGCTTTTTCACACAAAAAAGGTACTACCTTTTCAAATACATGGTTGAATGAATTGTTTATTTATTTATTAAAAAGTTATCTCATTCTTCAGTTTTAATTCTCATTTTGTTTTGAATTGGGTTGTGAAACTCATTCTATTTTTTTTTATTAGAAAATATTATTGATGGAAGCAATGGTGATGTTGCTGTGGATCATTATCATAGATACCGGGTCAGCATCACTGGATTTGGCTACGCCTTACTTGAATGTTTCTCTATATTGCTTCCTTGTCTCAGCAGCATCTCATTGATGTTTGATTCTATAAACTTATTGCAGTATTTTATTTTTCTTGCATCTTCTTTCTTGTTTTGTATTTTTTTTATCGGTAAAATACCCAGTTGTAGTTTGTGTCTACCTTGTCTCTTAATATCGACGCCTTATCAGATTAGTCATTCGAGTATGTCTATTCACTGTTTAGTGCAATCTTTAACTACTGTTTCAAATTAGACTGCATTTCTGTTCTCAAATTGAATCTGAAAATTGGTGAGGATAATTTTCAATGAGCAAATTAAACCCTGCTTCTTTTTCATCAGTTTAATCGCAATTTCCATTTTTGTACTTCAAACATAGTTTTAAATTTATGCATATTAATTTTAAGTAAATCATCTACATTACTAATAGATACCAAAACAAGTGTCATGTGAAATTTTGTCGTGTTTCTCACTTGTGGTATGGCCAATTAGCTTTTTGCGATAGGTACTCTGCTGTGCATTCTAGTGATTTATGTTTTTAGGGCTCAAGTTTTATAAGCTTAGCATGCATGTCTAATTTTGCTTGTTTATGGACCTCACATTTCTTTTGCCTTCTTCTTTCTATTACTTCTTTAACTCCCCTTTATGTTATGTCCTTTTTCATCAATTTTTTTTTTACTATTAAATATTGATATGCAGGAAGATATTGAACTGATTGCTAAGTTGGGTTTCGATGCTTATCGATTTTCCATATCATGGTCTCGCATCTTCCCTGGTATGTGTTCTGAGTGTAATATGTATTTGTTCTCTGTTTGGTCAGAAGTTCAAGCAAGTAATTGCCATTATAATTTCTTTTCCTGTGCATTTAGTAAATTTAACATGGATAAACTGACAAACCAACCTTCACCTAGAGGGCAACTTAAGCATGATTAATGAAGTGAGCAGGTCCCTTGTCTAACTTCAGCTGGTGAATTGTGTAGAGGGTGATGCATTATCAATTCATAATAATAGAGTATCAGTTGATGTTTTTGGAGGATGAAATAATTTAAGTTTTACAGCAAGTCTAGAGATGAGATGAAGAGTATGGGATGAAAGGTGACTTTATGCAGCATCTCAATTTTATTCCTAGTTTAATGTTTATTTGTCAGCATATGCCGTTTTGCCTTTTTTCAGTTCACTCTCTGACCTTTCCCTTTGACATTCTATTTTACTTGGTGGTGACCATCATTTTCTTTGATCGCTGCATGGACATTGTCTCTTATCTTCCACATTGCTTTTCATTTATTGGTATATTTGTTTTATATTATGGCAGATGGTTTGGGAACCAATGTCAATGAAGAAGGAATCGCATTCTATAACATTATCATTAATTCTCTTCTTGAAAAGGGTAAGAAGTTGGATGTGCTTGATTTCTTTCTATTTGTAGTAATAATTGATATTTACCACATTTTATGCAGGTATTAAGCCATTTATAACACTGTACCATTGGGATCTTCCCTTGCATCTTGAAGAGTCAATAGGAGGGTGGTTGAATAAGGAAATTGTGTAAGTATTAATGTGAGCAAAAATATTTTGACAAATTTATTTATTTGTATGCTTCTGTTGTGAGATTAGAATATTATACATTTTGAATGATTGTTATATTATGCATTAACGATATATATGGTATCAATGTTTGGAGAACATCCAGAAAATACTTTGGAATCTATGCAGAAACTTGCTTTGCAAGTTTTGGTGATAGAGTTAAGAATTGGATTACAATAAATGAGCCCCTCCAAACGGCAGTAAATGGATATGATTGTGGAATATTTGCTCCTGGAAGAAGCGAACAATCAGCGACAGAGCCATATTTGGCTGCACACCACCAGCTCTTGGCCCATGCAACAGCTGTTTCCATATACCGCAGCAAGTACAAGGTAAGCCATCTATATTTTGGATTTGTTTTTTTTTATGCGTTGAGCTTTACATATCTGGGAAAATAGTGTATAAATTGCGAAAAGTTTTACTGCCACAGGCCTTATGCTTTTTAATTTTAGAATGTACAATCCAGGACCATGATTAACCATTTTGGCTTTAATAGGTTTCATTACACTTCTTAATGGTCATCTTTCATCTATCAAAGTAATAAGATTATTGTTAGTTCTTACTTATGTGGCCCTTAACACTTTTCCACCCATTGAAGAGTTCCTTTTTGTTGACTGTTCAACAAAATTTTTTCCTCCACCATAGTTGTTGATGCACGTGATTCTCTACATCAAAGATATCTTGCATTTGGTTTTGGACCAATCCAAATTTCAGGGACCAAGGTTTGTATTTGTCTCAGGCAATAATAGTGCCGCTACAAAGGATGGAGTTGTTCATGGGAAAGAATCAATAAGAACTATGCTAATCACTTTTAGGTTATTTGGTTCATTCAGAGGATAACATCTTGTCCCTGCTGCTGTTTTTTCAGGAGGATCAAGGAGGGCAAATAGGTCTGGTGGTGGATTGTGAATGGGCGGAGCCTAATTCAGAAGAAACCAAGGATAAAATTGCTGCTAAAAGGCGTCTCGATTTCCATCTTGGATGGTAGTTCTCCTGCCACTTTGTTGCAATGACTGTGTGATGTCATTTGGTTTGTGAACTATTGATGGCACAATTTCCAATCTTATGCATGCATATTCAATCTTTGAATGTATTTCTTGAGGGGTCTGAGGAGAGGTTGCAGGACTTTGTTGAGTGAACGGCTATAGAGTGTCGTTAGCTATCATAAGCCAGTACTGATGAGTCTACTAGGTGGGAGCCACTATAACAACATGACTAATTCTTTACTGAACTTACATGGTTGATTCAACACTTCCTGCGATATGCTATGTGCTGATCCTGTGTCAAGAGTGTTTAACCCAAAAGGGTGTAGCATGCAAATGCCTGGAAAATATTCTTATATAATCTGTTGTTTCTTAATGATTTCTCTTTAGCACTATTCATTCATTATTCTTGATTACAGGTTTTTGAACCCAATTTATTTTGGAGACTATCCTGAAGTTATGCGTGAAGTACTTGGAGATCAACTCTCAAAATTCTCAGAGAAAGATAAGGAATTACTTAGGAACTCAGTTGACTTTGTAGGTCTAAATCACTATACTTCGAGATTTATTACTCATTCTATGGGTAGCCCTGAAGATAGCTATTACTACAAAGCCCAATCAATGGAGAGACTAGGTAGATATTAATATCATTATCGCTTCCTTATGTTTCCTTGTCATTGTTATTGTTTTCTGAATTTCTAATGTATTTACTATCAGTTGAATGGGAAGGAGGTGAAACAATTGGTGAGAAGGTATGATTTGATCTCTCTGTCCATTTGTGCAAAAATGTTGCTTTCAATCATGATGA
This sequence comes from Jatropha multifida, assembly GCA_948099535.1. Classification (NCBI taxonomy): domain Eukaryota; kingdom Viridiplantae; phylum Streptophyta; class Magnoliopsida; order Malpighiales; family Euphorbiaceae; genus Jatropha; species Jatropha multifida. Next base: position 64,249 of record CANUEX010203972.1, on the reverse strand, counting down.
AATATTCTATGCATATCAGGCAGCATCAGAATGGCTTTATGTTTGTCCTTGGGGCCTCCGGAAGACTCTCAATTACATAGCCCAGACATACAACAATCCTGTAATTTATGTTACAGAGAATGGTATGTGAATAAACACTTATTCATCAATTAGATTTTGAAGTTCTGGTTTTGCTCGAAGGATTATCTAATTACACTGTGCTTGTCTAGATTGTAACCTTTGTTCAGTCACTATTTCGACATGTGAAATGTTCTGTTGAGTTAGAAGTTAGGGTGCAAGATCGGTGGTCATTTGTTAGAAACTACATCATGCTATTTTTGAGATGGTAGAAGTTTTCAGCTATTCTATACTAAAATGATGATAATTTTCTCTTACCCTCACCCTACACCGCTTGACAGGTATGGATGATGAAGAATCTAATGCTCCGCTCCATGAAATGTTAGATGACAAAATGAGAGTTAAGTATTACAAAGGATACCTTGCTTCAGTTGCTCAGGCAATCAAGTGAGTTATTTAAATGGATCTCGTTTTGTCGGATGGAAAGTATAGAAAATAGCAATATTCTTTTAAATTACTTTGGCAAGAATTTTGACACACTTGCGGTAAATAACATGGACAGGGATGGAGTAGATGTGAGAGGATACTTTGCATGGTCATTATTGGACAACTTTGAGTGGGCTCAAGGTTATACCAAGCGCTTTGGTTTGATCTATGTGGATTACAAGAATGGGCTCACCCGTCACCCGAAGTCTTCTGCTTATTGGTTCCTGAGGCTCTTGAAAGGAGGTGAAGGGAAAAATGGCAAAGAAGACTGACTGATTGTCTATCTGCTTGCTTGTTTTCATCAGAAAGCTCTGTTTTAAGCTATCAAACTTTTGATGTGTATGGCAGGAAGGACTCCATATGTAAAATAAAACCTTCCCGAAACAATTTTCATAAATTTCTGCAGAACTTTTACAAAACGAATTCTGCTGCAGTAAAGAAAGGAACAGATTTATATAGTTCTTTACAGCAGAGGAGTTCGGGTAAGAAATCATCCATCTATTTTAGATGTGTGAGATAAGATCAGACACTGTAATTGAATTCTTGGATTCTAAAAGCCTGATAATCTCTATTAAATAGCTCGTTTGTTATATCCACGATTCATCCTCGTATTTTCAAAATTATGAAAATATATGTTAAAAAGGGTACTTTTTTCCAGTTGTCAAAGTGATTAAACTTCACATTCCACAGTGTTTCCTTGACACTGGACAAATTTGGTCCTTCCACTAATCCAGGAGTGATCATAGGCAACGACTTCCAAGTTTGCAACAAAAACCTTCAACCTGCTCAGAAAGGCAATACCATTCTCTTCAGATTGAGGCAGGAAATCGTCCCTCAAGTGGAACAAAAAATTCAACAAATAAATGGGATGAGAAAATGATCTCAAATTGAAGAAAGCTAGCATTCCAAAAGGTGTCCTAAAAAAATACAGCACAAAATGGGACAAGAAAATTATCTTACATTGTGAGTTATGTTGTTCTTGTTCTCTTTCCTTTTCTTTCTCTGAAAAAAAAAAAACAAAACAAACAAATAAAATGTAATAAATTTATGATAATCGGCGAAAGTAAGTTGTCAAATTTACGGTTTAAGCCACTTCTTATATCATAATATGATTAAGGTATAAGGCCCTAATCCTTTCCAAACGAGTTTCCATTTCTCGCTTTTCTTGTTCTACCATCCAATTCTGTTTAAGACAAATCATGCAAATTGACATAGCTGTGGCCATTCACTTCACTTCAATTGGCAATTTAATTTTGATTTTGCATTTTGTAAGTACATTTTTCGTTTCTTGAATTTCTGCTCTCTTATATTGAAGTTGGCATGCTTGCTTTGTGTTTCTTGATTGACGCTATTCATGGTTCAATTGGCAACTTGAGCACCAGAGATCTGCTCGACAGGGAGATCAGCATCAGGGATTTGATGCAAGCATGATTTGAGATTTGAGATGGTGAGGTGTTAAATGAAAGTTGGATATTTACCATATATACAAAGAAAGTAAGTTTACAGGGCACAAAAAGGAAAAAAATCTAATTCAATTACGTGAACGTATTTCGTATAAAGGCAAACAATTTAAATTAGCATTTATACTTGCAAATGATAATATTTTATACATATTTACACAAATATGGTCTACATTACAACAATTTTGTTATACCCAACATGGTGATATGTGCGACCTTACCCCGCTACTCAACTTCCAGTTACATGAACAAAATATTTTAAAAAAACAGAGCTGTACTTAAAAGGGGGAGAAAAAAAAATCTACCAAAATAAGTCCAGGATCGGCCCAAGCATCGGCCAAGCTAGGACATGAACTTTTAACAAATGCATCTGCCTTTCCTAAGCAAGGGGTCAGAATTCTGATTTCATTAGCTTTGCACGTGGCTTTATATCGATGTTATCAAAAGGCTTCGCCTGTTCAACGTGGACATAATCTCTTGTTTTAAGGACCTGCAAATCAACGGAATTTATCATCTGAGACCCTGAAAGGGAGACAGCATAATCAAGATATGAAAAATGAAAGACATGTTGACCAAGCTATGGATTTAAATATAAAATGGAAGCTGAGTCTTCGGTTAGTATTTTGTTTGTTTCACCATTGTTCTATTATTTCCAGTCTCCTCTAAATTTCTTCCACAGCTCAAACCTGTCCCACCACCTAAACTGAACTACAACACACCTCCAGTGATTCTTGATTCCCTACATTTTGGAGCAGGGATTCTAAGGCCACATGCATAGACTATAAAAATGAGTCAGGTAACTCCGGCTCGAGTTTTGAGGAGCATACCAACGTTTCAAAGAACATCCTTGATGCTTCCTTGCGAGTTTTACCAGCTAGTAGGTTGTCTATTGACAGGACCTTTCTTCCTTGTCCTGCTTCCTTATCAAATAGAGTCTGAAGATACTTAGCAACAGCCCTGAAAGAAATTGTACAATTATATATTGAGTTCAGCCTAATAGAAAAAAAAATTAAAAAAACATCATAGGAAACCAATCACATGATAATTATGACAATTTCTTTTAAATAAAAAATAAAAAAGAAAAAAGAAAGCCCGTGTGAAATTAACAACAATATCACAAGAGAGCGCATTACCAAAATTTTTTATGAAAATACTGAACTGACCAAATTTGTTTCAGGAACTGAACCACAGTTTTTTCTAGTTTTATGATTCAGCTCAAAAATTGACCTGAATAGAACTGAAGCAACCAAAACAATCAAATATTTTGACCCACAGGAAATGCAGCCATGTCCTCTCAAATTAGCAAACAATCAATCAAATATTGAAACAGAACTTGTGAAAAACCAGACCACCAGTCAGTCAAGGTACTTGATAAGTTTGGTTCTTAAGTGGCAAAAAAATAATAATAATAAAAAAAAAAGAGTTAAAGAGGTGCTACTTTTTGCCAGTAAAGCTAGTTTACGTTCAATTAAAGATGCCGCACATTTGGACATCATGCCACTTGATCTATGTACATATGAACAAAACACCTTGATATATTTTTGCAACTTCCAATTCCACATGCTTGCTACACAATAATTTGCTTGTTATGCAAGCCCAAACCACAAAAAGCACACTAACCTGGTGCGGGAAGACCACCCACTGTTCTCAAGAAGCCCAGTGTCTTCAGCATTAGGCATGCCTTCCTGATCATCTTCACCTATTTCATCATCATCTACATTCAGAAACTCTGCAAAAGGGCCCAACAATCATATTAATTTGAAAAATCCACAAGAACACCTATACAAACAAGAAAAGAGGCTTTTGCATAGAAGCCTCTAAAAACTGGAATAATCTGTTTTAATGGGTTGCATAGAAAAAGTACAAGTTCTTATATTTGATGGAGAAATAAAGTCAAAGATCAAAAGTTCATGGCTTTTTTTTCTCAATTTACTATCATTATATCAGCATGGTGGATGAATGATATATTGATACTGTGCTTTATTTTATCATTTTGAAAATGCTATTTGTGCGTTGTGGAATATTCACGCTACTTTTGTACTTTGTTGTATAATCCACTTAACAAACATATTTAAGTTAGGGATGAGATCCTGACAAGACTTACTAAATTGGCTGGGTTAGCCAATTTTACCCTGTACTTACATGTTGTCACAACAGACTTGTTTTTGTTGTCACACCATGTGAATTTCCATTTTTAATGAATATTTGTTTCCCTCCAAGTGGAGCAACATATTTCAGTTGGGCAATTTATTCTATTAGATTACCAATTCTAAGGAAAAAAAAAATGAAAAACTTGGAAATGGAGCAATAAGAAAGATGTGGACCTGTATCATTTGCCAATGCAACATCTTGAAAGTCCTGCACCAGACAAACTTCACATTTAGAGAAAAACAAATATTATTTTTAAAGATTATACATCTCTATCTAATATAGGCATCATTGAAGCAATATCTATAACCACTAAATGGAGTGATAATGAAATGTCAAAACATCCTTTTTTTTGCTGGAAAGAACGGATAGTCAGAGAGCAACAGAAGCACAAATGGAATGCAAAAATTTTCAGCAGGTCATAGTATTATACATATTGCACAAGATGTGTCGAGTAGCATCATCTTTCTAACTAAAAGACAAAATTTCTCAACTTTAAGATAGTTATGCAGAACAAAATAACTAAACAGAAAAATATTTGTCATAAATGCTAGAAATTCTCCATGTAATAAGGCAAATAAAAATGACATCAACAATAAGAGAAAAGCAATCCAAAGTTATTTTGATCTAAAATGATTTTTGATATGACTACAAGCACTTCAAAAAAAAAAAAAGAAAAGGAAAAATAAAAACATTAGAGGAAACAGCAAGAAAAATCACCAATGGATAAACTAACTCCAAGTTGATAATAATATACATGTAAAGAGCAAAAGGATATAACGATTTTGATAAGCTGTGACCATGGTTAGAAATAAGTAACCTTGTTTCACAAAGCAAAATTAACTACATCCACAAACAGATGTCATATAGTTTGCAGTTACAAAACAAAAGTTGAAAAGAATTGAAGGAATTGACATGTGGGCAAGAAAATGAAGATACTTCACAAGATAGACAGAAGAAATCAAGAGTCTAACTTACACCACAATCTCCAGCAGTAAGATGGTCAGGAGGAGCATTTTCAACATCCATGGTGCCTTGAAGATCATCTTGCTGGCATACTGTATACTCTCCATTTAGGGAAGCGTTTTTAAAACCCCCATCAAGTGCTACTGAATATATAGAATCTGTTTTAGATTCTTCATTACACAAATGATTAGAGGTTTGGTCCTTGTCATCAATGCATGCTAAGCTCGCAGCCAGGTCTCCATCCTCACGAAGAACCTCATGCTTATCATTTTCGATATCTTCCAAAGCTTGATCAACATTTACAGAACTGATGTTAACACATCCACCAGTTTCAGAAGACACATTAACAAGAGAAGTGTCTGCAACATCAGCAGGTGTAGAACCATCTGCCTGAACATCTATACTGATTTCAATTGATGCAGGAACTTTGCCTTCCTCCAATAACATTCCTTTCCCTGTCCCCAGTTCAGCTCCAACTGCCATGGCTTGCTCTACACAATTTTCTGCAACTTCAATACCATCAAGTTCTCTGTCATTGCTCATATCCCTTAATAAAGCATCCTCCTTAATCAGTTGAGTATCAATCCTATCATTGGACAAGTTCAAATAATCTATCTGCATAAAATCATCCACTCCAAATGTTTTCTCAGTGACAGCTGACTGATCAAGGGTAGCAGTGGGCATTTCAAGAATATCTTCAAACACTGGCTCACTTTGCAATGCCTCCAAACGCGAAACAGTCTGATTTGTAGTATCAGCAAGTTGAGAATTCAATTTATTAATTTCCATTTCTCTTCTTTTTGCCAGATGTTCATGTTCTGAAGTTTTATAATCTGCTGTTTCAGTGCTACCATTTATATGTACTTGATTATCAATGTCGTGAGAGCCTAAGTCACCTTCAACCTGCTGATTGTCATTCTGAATGGGTAGCTCGGAGGGAAGTCCATCAGTGTCATTTCTGAAACTAACAGGTTCTGAGGCCCCTTCAATTTCACTATCTTGGTTGACAATCTGCTTGGCAGAATCTTCATCATTCACCAGTTCCAAGGGAGCATTGTTATTATCATCAATTTCAGAAACCAGGATTCCACGCAAATCAAATGCTTCCTTGTGCAAATGAGCCAGTTCTGCTGACATACCTGAAAGAAATGAAACCCAGTCAATAACTTGCTTTCTAAGTATAGGGATGTTTCATGTCAAAAACAAACAACAAAACCGTCCAAAATCGGGAGAAGAAAGTTCAACTACTTTCATGTTTGAAAAATTTACACCTCAAATCTAATCTGATTCAAAATCAGCTTAAAATGGAGATGGGATTGAGACATAAAGCCATCACGGACTTGATGAAAAAGACACATACTTGTAGATACATACTGCCTATGCAATATCAGTTTCTCAACCACAGAATTTATAGAGTACAACATCATCCTCACCATACAAAGTTCATTTTCTTCAATGTGGATACACTAAATTGAGAAGTTTTTCTACATGTCTTACTCCTGAGGTTCAAAGTATAACAGCAGATATTCCCCTCACACCCAAAAGACCAATTCTTTTACCCTTCACAACCAAAGTAATAGCAAATATCAACATTACTTTTAGCAATTTCACACAAGAAAAGTAAATGTCAATGATAAAAATTAATATAAAATACAGGCAGGAAAGCAAATTAAAATGTTTGCACAACAAACTGACCAGTAAATACTGGTTCACTAAAAATTTCCTCTTCCAAGAACTGCCTTTGAATCATCAAAATTTCAGTGCGTGTGCAAGGAGCTTTTTTTCGCAACCGACGTATGTCCTCGGTGTTTGTCAGCTGTTGACGTATAGTACTTCATGGAGGGGAAAAAAAAAAGGAATATCGTCAGGACTTTACCACATAAGATGATATCCAGGATAATAAATCCTATCTGAACAATACTAGCATATTTAAATTGAGTTTAGAGTTAGGAAATATCTCCAATGCACAAACCATTTTATTAGAGCATTGTACTGATAATGGCCATAAGCAAGTTATAGCAAAATTAAAAGACTCCTAGCCAAAAACACAAAGCCAGAGGCATGCATTGCTTTCTGATACATCTCAGTAACAACAGCATACTTCATAGAATTGTTCAGAAATTGATACCACTTCAGCAAGGATAATACAACACAAATCAACAGTCATACAAGTTCCAGAGTTTGTTATTGGAGAGAAGCATTCTTCTCCGGCAGCCACTTCAGGGACTACAGAAGATGCTTTCTTGTGACAATAGAAAGTGTTAACATTTTGACGCAATTAGATATGGAGTTCAAGAAGTAAAAGAATACATACTCGCCATGCAAAACCATTGAATCATCCATTAGCACCTTCCTCTTTAACGCACTAGGCCGAGATGCAAATCGGGTACGCTTCATAGGTTGTACTTCAGGTGCAGGTGGAGTGGGCTTCATTTTCAAAACTGAAGACCTCCTTCCAACTAGATCAGCAAACAATTGTATCCAGTCAATAACATTTTTATGGAAACATACCTTACAAATCAAATAGTCTTACAACTACTTAGACAAAATAGAGGAACATTTTTTTTTTCTTACTTTTCTTCTTTTTTTTTGTCCCTCCACTCAAATTAAACACGTATTGTCAAGCCCGCTAGAATTAGTGTATTGACATTTTCAGGAGAAAAAACAACTAAAAGACAATCAGGTTGACCTAGGATTTAATGTTAGAGAATTTTAAGCAGGTTTACTTTTAAGAACACACAAGTATATTTACCTGCACTACTTAGCGGGCTTACTACTGTATTTTTATTTATTTAATGTTTAGTTTTATTTATATTTTTTTAAAAAAAATATTTTATTCATATAGAATTGCATGTCTCATCCTATTTTACTAATACAAAATTTACTCCCTCAATACATGTAAAATCCTATTTTGAATAATATTTAAAATAATTTTATAATTGTATTAGGGTATCATACTCTCAAATTTACTTATATTTTAATATCAAAGGAGTTTTAAAAAAAATTTAAAATTCACACTTATTTTTTTATCATTTTTTGCTATGCAAAAATCCTCGAATCCACAAAAAAAAAAAATTTGTGGTCCTCAATTTCTCAAATTTTACCTATCAAATGATATAAATTTTTAACATTTTATCAATTACCTTCATAAATTGCTCATGAATGTTTTAGTTCTAGTAAAAAAAATTATTTAAAGTCAAAAAAATTAAAAATAGTTGATAGAACAACATTAATTTAAAAAGGTTAAAAGTTTAATAGTTTTATGCTCCACTTATTGAATACATGATAATATATAATAAATAATAAATCAGTTAAATGCATTGCCATTTTTTTTAAAAAAATTAATCGGTTAAGTCAATTATAAATTATCTATGTCATAAACTCCAAAATTAATTATTCAAGAAATTTATACTTATTCATCCATTTAATTTAATGTTATAAACTTGTATTAAGCTTTGTTTATATAAATCAAAAAGAAAAATCAATTCCATAATATTCAAATAGTTAAATTTTGAAAACTGAGATACATAATTTATTTAAAAAGTACTAAATGATGACTAGTGAAAAAAAATTTCATGGTAATTAATTGAACCAATGAAATTAAAATAAAACATATGTCAATGTAGGAAAAAGACAAACACCAAATACGTCACCTTTAGTCCAAGATAGATAAATCTATGCATATTCAATGTCCAAAATCCATTTGTAGGGATAGAACAGTCAAAACAAAAGCCTCTAGGAAAAGTAAAAATAGAATAGGATAAAAAAGTGATGATTTAAATGGCAATATTATATAAAAAAATGCTAAAATAATTATTTAGTGAATTTGATCTATTGAGACTTAACTTATATTGAGTCGATTCTATACAAATAAATAAAAGAATTAAACTAATTATTATAAATTTTAAACTAATAACACTAAATGTTTAGGTAACTTATTGATTAAAAATATTATTTAAAAAACTAGATTAATTTAATTTACATTGGGAAAATGGTAGAGAATTAAGTACATGGCTATATAAATGTTAGAAAGACGTTAAAGTGATGAAATTTAGAAAAATACAATCAGAATTGCAATAATAAATTATTGGAAATGAATAGGGGCAAAATAGTAAAAATAAAAGCTGAAACACTATTCAAATGAACAGTAACTTCTAATATATGACAAAGGGCAAAATGGAGAAAATTTGGAAAAGATGTGGTTTAATTGGAAAAATACTATTTAGTAAAGATGACAAAGCAAAATAAAAATAGCACAAAAAATTATATGGTTTTTGTGGAAAAACACTATTCTATATATATGGAAAATGATATGGATAGTGTTTTTGGGCTTTGTTTTAGTGTATATACATATTTCCTGGTTATTTAGGTGTAGTGAGAATTTAGACAAGTGTTAAACCTATTTTTCATACAGCTTTATGTCACGCTAAAATTTGCAACCTCTAAATTCACTTATCCACACACCATTGCATGTGAAAAGGAACAAACAGAGAATACTGTACCTAATATAGATGATAGCAAGTCATCATCATCAGGAATGGAATCTACAGTCGTTCTCTCCAATGTGGTCGCTCCAAATGATTCAATTGACTTTAAACTTTTTGCAGTAAGTGAACTTTCAGGGAAACTGCGCTTTTTCCCAGAAAGTTCTGTCCCAGCACCAATTCCATCATATACTATTTGGACATCTTTGTCAGGTGTCTGAACTACCAAGTCAAGTGGCTCATCAAGAAGCCTCTGGGGAAGAGAAAGCAACTTTTCAGGCGCAGGCAAGTCAGTCATGGAACTATTCACATTTTCACACAGGTTCTCATTAGAAATTGAGTTGTCCAGTTGCTCCTCATGTTTTTCTCTATTGACCTGAATTTCTCCACCTAAAGCAGGTTCAGATACTTGATTTTCCTCTACAACATCATTTGCATGGCATTCTTGACCTAACAAAGGTAAAATATTTAAGAAATGGAAAAGTGTTTGAGAACTGATAACATCTAACTGCATTTGTATAGCCAGTGGAACAAACCTTGCACCTTGGTGGGAGTCCCAGAAGCATGGAATCCTTCTTCCCTTTCAACTATGTCTGATGGCAATGATACATCATCTGCTGAATGCAAGTCAGGAACAACCATGGGATTACTAACTTCACAAGATGGCATATCAGTCTGGCTCAGGTTGGAATTGCATGCCCGAAGTAGAACTGTGCAGGCAGGTGCCATTTGTTGATTATTGAGATGTCCATTCAATGTTTCAGTTTTTCCTTGTGCCTGAAAATTCTGACCTTCAACATTAATACACTCTGAACCAATGGGAGATTCTAATGAATTTACATTATTTGATGCTAAATTTTTGCCATTTAAGTTTGATTCTTCCATCTTATAAGCAGTTTCAACTTTTTCAGTTTCTTGTAATCTAACTCCTATGGATTCTTCATACTCTCCATTTATGTGATCTACAGGGGAACGAGTCTGTTCATTATTGCATGAAACAACTTTATCTGCATCTTCTACCTTGTCTAACCCATCCTGTGTGTCAACAGTCCCATTTGCCAGAATGTGTTCTGTAGCCACTGAAGTAGAATTAAAATCTGCTTCTAGCCCAGATTGATTGATCCCCAAGTCACCAGAAAGGTGGCTGTTTTCCTCAGCAGGCGTGCATATAATATTATCGTGATTTAATTGATCACCCAAAGACAAATGCATTGTGCCACTCCCGTGCGGAAGATCTGACTTAGTAGGGTCATCTTCTGCACTATCTACCCCTACTAATTCTCTTAAATTGTGATCTTCTGATTCTAAATGATCATTGCAGGTTAGACCCTCCTTAAAACTGGACACATTGGGTTCTTCCACTAATCCAGGGGTAGATGGAGCATGAGCATAGTCAATGACTGCCACATTTGCCGCAAAACCTTCAATCTGTTCAGAAAGGAAATACCTTTTTCTTCAGATTGAGGAGCAAAATCCTCCCACAAGTTAAACAAAAAACTCAACAAGAAGATGAAAGGAACCAAAAACAAACATATTAAGTTACTTTTAGCAATAAGATATTTTGGATATCCATAGCAACCTTGTTTCTAGTACCATTCAATGGCATGTCTTCAGAAGATCCAGTCATCCTTTCATGACTTGTATCTTCTGGATGTGGCATTTTTTCGGTATCTGTCAGAGCATCATCTCTGCAATAAGAGAATTTGAAGAAAGTACATTAGAAATTCCTAATCATGCAAAAAATTCTACGAATTGGGAACACCAGAAGAAATTTAAGAATCAACCATCAGAAATTTTTTATATTGCAAATTATTCAATAAGTAAGCTATCAAAATAAGTACACACAACAACATCCTCGTTCCTGATTCAAACAATGTTGTGGCCAAAACTATATACAGGCAACCCATCTTTTTTCACCTTTGAGACATACAAGTACTGAAACCTCAGGAGGAATAATGCTCTAGATTACGGACCCATGATGACATGAGAAGAACAAAATAAACCGGGAAAAGGATCCAAAATCCACTATATCACAGATTAGAGACGTTAATAAGTCAGTAGTTGATTAAAGAAAGCTAGTAGTCCAAAAAGTGTCATAATAAAATACAGTCATTAATCACAAAACTTCAGCAGTCATAACATTATTTATATATAATACAAAGCTTTTCTTTTAGCTATTTATTTGAAGATAGAAAAATATAAGATAACAGATGAATTTACGAGAAATAACACAAGACTTCAGGTCAAATAACTTCTTCATATCCAAAAATAAATAAAAAAATTAAAGATAATGCATGTACTGAAAACGGCCCACATAACACAACCTCAAAAGTAAACACGAAAGAAGGAATCAGATGTTATTGATAGTTATAAGAGACTTACTCGGAAACTTCATCATGCCTAACTGCTGTAACCTTCCCTAGTAACAGGTCCTGTGTATGATCAGCCAAAGAAAAAATTTTAATAAATGACAGGCATATGTCAAAAAGAAAAAGGTATACTACTATCATGCACCAAAGTACACATCATGAATAGTGAATGTTATTGGATATTGAAGAAAGGCCAAAAGAGGATGAATACTGAAACTCATTTACTGATGCACAAAATAACATATGTATTAACTCCAAATGCCAAAGGAATCAGTAACTTGATTTGTCTTTAATTTTCAAACCAGCACATATTCACCAGGCTGAACAATTAGGTGAGAAAACCACCAGCCCACTTCCACTCAGCTCACAGTTTACATGCAAGCACGCTCATGCAGGTGGCATGGATAAGGATAGTCATTTTAAAAAGATATGAAGGCAACTATAAATACTAACACACTAACACCAAAGTCTATCTATGAAACAAGTTAGATTCCGACTCAATTCCCAAGTAAAGCCACAGAAAGAATTACCTCTTCAAGGTCCAAACCAACTTGAGAGGTGTCACCATCACCAAATCGTTCTGAAACCAAATTAGAATATAAAAGAAATGGCATTCAATAAGTGCATAATCATCATCATGAAATTAATTGTACCAACAAGCCACGACATGCAAAGGCTTCTACTAACCGTCCAACCCAAACTGTGATGTGGAGAACACCACACCCTCCATAGTGTCTTGAAGTGTAATCTGCTCCCTTGTACTGACGTGATGGTCAACATAGTTACTGCAGGGTAGGTATGAGTTAACATACAAAAGAACAAAGAATCTCATACAACAATCCAAAGTTTTAAGCAAGGATTTGTCATTTCAGTAAAGGAAACATAATCTATATCCTTAAGTAATTGAGTGAAGCAAGCTAAGTTGCCATTATTAGGAACCCAATAACATGAATACCTAACGGATGAACATTCACAGAAACACCCAATGATCTGAACTTGGAAATTAGAATGATGTCAAAGATTCAAATACCATTGGAATAAGTAGAGAGATTATATGCAAAAGAGAGCACTAACCCCTATCCTATAGTACAGTCAAGACCAAAAGAGGGAATAGCACATGAAACACTCACTATTGACCTCTAATGGTGATACATTTGAATAGAAGTAGTAAGTTGGCCCCCCCACACATTTACATGGTCACACATCAATAAATGTTGTATTATAAAAAGAAATCATAAACTACAACAAGCTTATAGCTTAACCATCAACAGTTTCCAATTCCAGAACTAACCCTTGAAAAATATCATTATCTGGCAGCTCAAAATCATCAAGATCAAAAGTCTCTGGCAATGTAATGGAATGATATGGAGCAGTTGATTCTTCCGGTGGTAAATCAACCGCAGTGGAACGAAAAGCTTGCTTTATCTTCAACAGAGCCTCACTGCAATCATCAAAAAGGTAATTAACCTTTCTAGAGTATATCCTCACCACACCAAGCAGAAGATGACTGGACAGCCTAAGTGCAATCGGTACTTCAGGAAAAAGAATGGAATCTGTGGGAGTTGGATAAAAAGCAGTTAGAAAGATCATAATAAAAAAAACAAAGCAGGAAAATTGAGGTTCCTCCAAGATAATTCCAAATTGCGCAAAAAAATATCCAACAAATGCTGCTATATCTTGAACAGCTGGCCATAAAAAAAAAAAAATTCTCAACCCCACTTTCAACCACAAATTTAACCTTGTGGAGTAACTGATTCAAGTTCCAAACCAATAAAAAATGCACATGACTAAAATGCATAGCATACATATATTTTGTCATGCTTAAGCACCAATAAAGCAGCCAGAACACGAATGCACAGGTTATCATGCTATCACTGATCAGTTATGATGTAATAAATCACTTATTTGCTGGAATATCAAAGGTAGCTTCAGAAAGAGGTGGTCTTATCACCACATATTTCTTTTTTTTTGGGGGGGGGGGGGCAACCCTGTGGTCCTTGCTCTATTTGACACCAAAAATTATAAAATCGCACATATATTACTTAACAATAAACTCAAAGTAACTATCAAGAGACAAAAACGGAGGCAAAATACATCCATGAGGATAGTATTGGGCATGTAGGCACATGACAGTTGAGTATCCCGAGTCTTGATATAAACTATGTCTTTCTTGATTTTCATTTCCTTTGTTAGCTATATGCTCTACTTGCTGAATGGAAATATAATATGAAAAAGGGAATCCCTTGAATGAACCTAATACTAACTTTCTCATTCTCAGAAATAGATCAAAGAGGTAAAATAAACATACACAACACGTTTTCAAAAAAAAAAAACACTCACCTACAGAGACCCCAATATCAGTGTCAGCGACCTGGTTCTTTCGGAGCTTTCTCTCCAAATGAGCAGCTATCCAAATCGTTCCCAAAGGCCCTTTCTTGGCTAATATAAATTGTGAATAAAACATTTTTACCTTGAAACTAAACCTCCCAGTTTTTTTTTTTCCGCACAATATAGTGTCTTCAGATTATCCTAAAACTTGCACTGAAAGCTAAAATACACCAGTAAATTAGAAGAATTAACAAAAATCCACAAATTCACAACAACAACTAACCCCAACTCTAGGTTAGCTCCCAAAAAAGCTTGTTTCACAACACTTGAAATTCAAATCCAAGAAAGCAGCGTAATTTACAACAGAAGCCCTAATTTCTATACAGCAACTGCTTACTCCGAATTCTCCCAAAAAAAAAATCCCTCAATTCGAAATCATGCTCGAAAGCTAATTGAATTGAAAAGCAACAGCACCGAATAGAGAGGAAAAGTCTCAAAATTCAGCAACTTCGCCGTTTTAAGTAACTCAACATAGAAACCCTAATTTAATAGAAGAGAAGTTCTCCGAATTGTGAAGCCAAAAACAGAAAATTCGATTCGTACTCTGAAAACTAGACTCAGAGAACTGAAGAAAAAGCTAAAAAGCAAAGAAATGAAGACCCCGACATCAAGTCAGCTACCACACCAGCTGAGAAACTTGGAAACAAAAGAAAGGTGCTTCATTTTTTCCAAAGAATCGAAAGAACTGACCAATCAGAAACTCAAAAAGGAAGAGGAAAGCATGAGTAATTGACCGGTGAAAAGATTAGAAACTGAAACCCTAGCTTCTGCGGAGGAATGACGAGGTAGGGAGGAGGAGGCATAGAGCAAGTAGCAGAAGGCGAAGTTGGGGGACTTCCAATTTTCAAGCGAAGAGTAGAATTTGACTTTGAGGGTGGGATCAGACAGAGAGGGAATCTAAAAACTAAAAATGAGGAAAGAGAGGCAAAGTGTCCAAAGAAAAAATAAAAATAAAAATTAATAAAAAGAGAAGGAAGAGTTAGAGCTTAGAGAGGGAGAGGGCTCCTCGTTTCAGATTTTTTTTTTAATTTTTTTTTTTCCATTCAAATAGCACTACTTTGGATTATGTTTTTGCACAGATAGTAACTCTCTCACACGGCCGTCAGTTGGCTTAAAAAAAAAAAAAAAGTTAATTTCAACGTTTGACTTCCGAGTTAAAATTAGAAAGAAACTCTCTTCTTGTTTTTTTTAATTTCTTTCACCGAGTCACGAACGAGCTCAGGGAGAAAAAAACCAAATATATAGTTACGCACAAATATGAAAGAGCCAAGGTCCAATGAGCAATGAGCGGATCGATAACGATTAATATTCACTTATTTGAAGTTCACTTGTTACAATTATTCAGACCAAGTCACCCAATAATTCCTCAACTCATGTTCACATCTTCACGTGCATGAAGAAAGTTCCTTTCTTTTTCATTTTTCCGTTTGCAAATTACTTTTTTTTATATCACATTTTGCGTTCTATCAATGACAGTTCCCTTGATATATTTTGGCGTATTCATATACTCATCCTTAAAACGTAAGTTCACTAACTAGTGTCAATGAGTTGTGTACACAAGTTTTGATTTGCTTTTGTAAATAATAATTTCAAAATCATCAGTGAAGAAAAATCTTTTCTTCCTTCCCGTTTTCCTCCCACTCTGTTCTCGGGAGGCACCATTCGAACCGAAAGTGTTCATCCACAATGCTGCCGACACCTTCATAGAAACAGCTAACTCAAAACGGCCAGATACTATCCTCTATGCTTTTCCTTCCTCAGCTGTATCATCATCTTCCATTTGACTGCCTAATTTCACAATATCTTCCACAAGGATTTTTCCTTCTGTTGAAAAGAAAAGAAAATGGAGCAAGCAACAGCAAATTGTACTCGGTGAATAAAATAAAAAGTACAATGAACAGTTCTAAGATTAACTTAAAAAACAAGGCACGCAACTTAGGCAGACATCTTTAAACCTATTGCAATGTTATCATTTCTCTATTTATTCTACATCACAACAAGAAACAGTTCTATAAAGCTTTTCTAAGATTTTTCAAAATGAATGAAAATGGCTCCAACTACCATCTCTGGTCGTCTTAAGAAAAGCACAACACCAAAGGTTGCTTAGGGATCTGAATATGATGTAAATATCCTTTACCTTTCAAAAAGTTACTATTAAAAGATTGTAGACACTGTCTTCATAGTCATCAAAAGGCAACCTCAATAATTAAATTATATCACAAATAGAATGGTTAACTCTACGGTTCTGCCAAGCAGCAATAAATAACATGCATTCTTTACGTCTAGATAATAACAAGAAATATAGAGCAGGAGAAAGAAAAAATGGGGAAAATAACTATTTTGTCTTTGTTTTTTGCCAAATAAACTAGCCTGTCCCTGCATAAAATACAAATATTCCCTAAATTTTGCATCTGATACACTATTTGTCCTTCCGTCAATTTTTTGCACTTTTTTTTTGTTTAAAATTATAAGAAATTGCAAAACATCAGGGAAAAACTAGTTAATTTTGGTAAAAAGGGGCAAAATAATTCATTCTCCCAAGGTAGTATTTCAAGTATTAACAGAAACAGTACAAAAATTGATGAAAAGCCAAAATAGTGTAACGGATGCAAAACAGAGGGAAAAATTAGTAAATCTCCAAAAATGCAGGGCAATGCTTGTTTATTTTTGGCAAAATACAGGAATAAAATAGTAATTTTCCCAAGAAAAAAAGGTCACTGACCTCTATCTTTGGAGAGGTTGCTTATAAGTTCCTGGATACCCTCCTTGCCCAAGTGGTCCTTTAGGTACATAGCAGCAGATGCAACCTCCTCAGGAGTCACTTTCCCATCATAATCCCTGGCAACATAGCAAAACGGGTAAATCTACTTCAAGTAGCACAACTGGGTTCAATTCACAAAAGCCATTTTATGAAAAACTAACAGATTATATAAATGACAATAATGGTATTTCTTTTTCCATGTCTATAATGATAAACTAACATGTCGATAATGATAAACTAACAGATTATATAAATGACAAGAATGCATGTAGATAACTTGTTCAGTGACAAAGGGAAGGAAACAAAAAATACAGATGAAAGAATTCGGACAAATTGGAGCAAAATTCATGCAACCAGCAATCACATTGCAATGGAAATAGAATCAAGATTTTTTATGGGAAATTAAAAGATAAAAAAGCTGGATAATTTCTAATAGATGTTAAACCTTGGAAGCAGAATTTTATGATCCCAAAATAAGCACATAATTTCAGGTGCATGGAAAAGCAAAATTCACAGACAACAGAGAACATGGTGATCATTAATAATTTCTTTTTTCTTGTAAAGCTCGTAGAAGATAAGATATACTCATGTTTGTCTGTTAATTAAAACAAATGCAGCCAAAATTCTCTTTTTTTCTCCCTCTATTCAGCTAAATATTTGCAGGCAATAAGAAGGCATTACAATCAATTTTGATACACTAAAATGTTGAATAGAATATGCGATGGGTAATCCTATGCTTATACTTTTTGCACAAAGTGCAATCATTTCTCTAACTCAGGTTTCAATTAAATTGCTACTAAAGAATCTCTGTGAACTAGTCTAAAAACATTTCCAGGTGTACATTCCACGACCATGCAAATTTTGCAGTAAGTTCTACAACCAGGATGTACAATTTCCAAGAATCAATGAACAAACCTATCAAGCAAGCGCCATCTATCTCCAATTTTAGCATCCACATCATCAATTTCTTTTTCAAGCTTTTGAAGCATAGCATCTACCTGAAATATATCAAATTCCAGTTTAAATCGAATATCATTGCCAAAATTTTCAATTGAACATGTCAGAATCCAGAAGGGAGATAGTGAACAAGGAGACTTTGCTATTTCAAATTGAAAAGACCAAATAGAAATAGAATTTCTTTAAAATCACTTACTCTGTTAATCAGAGCAGAAGAAACTTTGTCAGCTATTGCTGTCTCAGCAGCTTGGTCACTCTCCTCTCTGGCAGCTTTATACGCCTTTTTTGCTTCTTCCTCATCTTCTGTCCCTTCTTTGTCTACCATACTGTTGTACAGATCTATCTGGAAATGAACATCATACAGCAGCAAACAGAGAATGAAGGTAGAGGATATGTGATTCACATTAAAATATTGAAGTAAGGCCAATAAATGCTCCGAGCAGTAACATATGTTAAGAATTACAAATATTGACCCATCAAGTTCAGTCAGAAAGATGACTTGGAGAACAACCCCTTGTCAACAATATGCATAAACAAGTAGACTCTGAACGAACAACTCAGACAAAGAACATCAGCAAATACATTAAGAAAATATATCTTCTTCACATGCTTCTTGAAAGTATTACAGCATTAAATATTCTAGAAACCAGCATAATATATTAACTACAGCCTAGACTTGAATAATTTCTGTGTGAAACATACAGATATAAAAATACAAGAAGCCAAATAGCAAAGGTATCCAACAATTCAGTAGTCAAGCTTTCTCATGAGACAAACATGTTGGACTGCTCATGATGTTGGCAAGGTAATCCATGCAACTCATGCACAGATTATAACAAAATCACAAAAACTGAGCAAAATCGAGACACAATAATTTTAGCAAGTTATGTAACCCTTCCAGCACTTCAAGCATCAAGGACTAAATCCATTAATGTACACATCAGAAAACAAAGTAGTTATTTTACCTCCTTCTTAACAAGTTTCAGGAATTCTTCACGCTCTCTGCTGACAGACTGGAATAGGCAGCAGAAAAGGCGAGTAAATGATCTGAATAGATCCATGACACACACACACACATAAAAACACATTTCTGGTCCTTACAGATGCAGAAGCCAGAACAGCTAATGCACGACTGAGCTCACAAAGCTGCTCGTGTTTCTCCAGTGTTTTTGCCCTCGCCTGTTCTTGTGCTTCCCTAGCGGTGGGAATAGTCATCTCTTCTAAAGCCACATCCTTTTGGCTACCAACAGATTCCTTCATCTTGGCCTGCTCCTCTTCTTCTTCCTCTTCCTCCTCCTACATATAAATTTATTCGGCACCAGCGACCGAAAAGCAAAGCACTTAAAGTTGCTCATTAAGAATAGAAGCATCAAAATTAGTGCATATATAGCAAATGAAATTATGTTTCCATAGAGAGTACAATTCAGTTGCATTCCTTGTTCAATGGTAAAAGTCATGGCTTGCAACTTCAGTTGTAAGTTAGAGATCTTAAGGCAGCCATTCATGGAAAATTAGTTAAAGGATACGACTGTTTGCAAAATTTCCTTCCAAAATCCTACTTCTATGGGACATTAGTAAATAATGGCCTTTTCTAATAGCCAGACTATGTGTAACAAGAGTGCGCCTCAAAGACTAAAGTCATGATTCCACTGAACAAAGAAAGAATAAATATAGCAATAATTAGCTATTGGTGGGGAGAAGAAAAGCGAGGGAACCATTAAAAAAAAAGCTTTCATGAACATTATCAGTATAAAGCCAAAAAGGAAAGTGATCAGTATAAAGCATGTGCGTTATACATACATCTATGTATATTCAATTTCAAGAAGCCCCTCAAAGTGGAACAAGATACCAGTTTTATGGATGGGGGCTTATGGGGGAGAAAGGCTAGAAAAATGCTCAAGCAAGTAATATAACATAATCAACCTTGATCAGTTCTTCCTGCATTTCTAAGAACTCCAACTTTCTTCTCCTTTCTGAAACTGAATCTTCAGATGGCAATGCTGTAACTCCAACAGTATCCACGACTTCATCTGGAAGAGATGAAAGTGTGGCCTGAACTGCTTCCTCTGGCTTAACTTTTCCAGAAACAGAGAAGGCCCTGATAAATGATAAGCAAAACGAGAGTGAAAAGAAAATATAGATGTAATTCCATGGCTTAGGATGGAAACGAACATGTGAAGATTAAGTTACCTAGAAAGAATCAATAGAGAAGATGGAACAGAATGATTCAGTGACAAATCCAGCCAATCACGCAGCTGCACAGAGAAATAACTTTAACAATTTTAGAAATTACTTTTCAAAGTATTTTAGAAAGAACACTCGTGTTGGCTATAACAAGCTAGGCACGATTAATATTTATGCTCCAGATTGAGGGAGAGGATTAATGTAATATCTATGTATATATATACATATATATATATATATATATAGAAAAAACCAGTATCTCCTGATTACAGGGATTAAGATAGCTTGATTCCAGGTGCAGAATCTGTCTAGTTCCCTAATAGGTAGCCTAGACACAAACACACACAAGCACACACAACACATATCAATTCTTCATGGAATATATAGAAAAAAAAAACATTTAGGTCTTGTTAAACACTTAAACTTGCAATAGTAGCTTGGGTTAACAAACTAGAAATTATCTTATTAATTGCGTAATGCTGACATATATAAAATAAGAATATGCTCATGGATAAATGCAATTGGCTTAAAAATGGACTAATTTATACATTTTTTCTTATACAACTTTTGAATCATAACTTCACTTTTGCCCTTTTTCATGTGTAAAACAGTCAAAATTCTTTTGCAAAGTCAAAGATAGTAACAACATACAAAATTTAGCACTCATAAGCACTAACCTGTTGTCGCATTTCCTCGACTGAAAGCAATCCAAGTAAGCCCCTTTCCCTACAAGCTTGATGAAGCTCAGTTTCCGAAAGGGACTCCACACCCTCAGCTTGAATCATCTTATCATCATTCTTAATCCTACCAAATTCAGACGATTTCAAGTTCTCTGATGCAGAAGTTCAATCAATCATTTGGAATTTAATGGTATTATTTCTTCCCCAAAATAAATAAAATTCCTTCCAAGTTGTTAAATTTTATTATAAAAAGGAAATGTTTTATAGTTAATTGATGATTTGGTGGTAACTGGTTTCTTTGCTTTCTAGCATTCCACTTGACTTCAGGACACAGATGTAGTTTCATATATCTGCTTGTAACTTAAGCTTTTTTACCAAATGAAAATACACTTTCAACAAACTATGTTTCCATTATAAATGTTTTAAAATAAAGCAAACAAAGCCTGTTAAAGTGGAAATAAAAGTAAAGGATGTAAAAAGTCAAACTTACAAGAAAAGCAAATAAAGAAAAACATTGTGATGCAAAAGAATGACATAGAAGAGAGCCAATCAAAAGATGATTTAATGAAATTCATCTTACTCTTGCAGTCTCCTTCGAAGCATATAGCGTACATATGCATCTGTTCCATATGGACTGATACCCATATATTTGCACATGTTAACTAATCGAGGCCTGCGTTTGACAAACAAAGTTGTAGATCAATTACTTGCATTTGACAAAGAAAGGTTAGATCGATTACTTAGGCATCAAGATACTCAAAGAAGCAAAAGAGACCAAGTAAAAGCAAGGATAGTGACAACAGAGAAACCTGCTTATGTTGTCCAAAGTAAGCTCATCATTAAATAACTTGGCAAAGCCTAATATTTCTTCATTGGAAACACGTGCACCTTTTCTTACCTGTTTAAATGGCAATATGAAATCTAACTTAAAGTTGGTTATTGGGAGAACTTCCATTACTGGATACACTAGGACCAAAAAAAGTTTACTTTGCTCATAAATGCATCAAGATCTTCAGCTGTTTTCTTAGCTTCTCCACTTCGTGAGTTCTGAATTTCTTTTGCCATTTCTTTAACAGTGTCTTGAAGAAACTTGGCATATTCTATTCTAGCATTTAGCTTCCTTTTCAGAGCCTCCTACAAGTTAAGCATTTAAATGAGACCAATATTCTTCTTCATAAGGGAACTGCACAACACCCACAGAAATATATAAATGCATTACACATATATGTCTGCAATATCAACTTAAACCGTAAAGCTATCACAAGTGCGTTGACAACGTATATTTGAAACATTTAAGTGATATGCTTGCCAGAATATTGGACAACTAAAAATCAAGTAGCACAGATAGTGCTGGGTTCACATGTCAACAGAATTGAGCCCATTGCAGCTACAAGTTAGCATTCAGTGCAGGACAACTGTATAACAACGAGAGAAACACAAAGGAAAGTGCATTGGTGTTTATTTTATGCCTTATGAGATGATATATTCACTAAAATGCAAATTTGTTATGTGTTGAAAATAAGGAACTAGTAGCATATCAATAGATATTTTACAAAAGCAGAACTTGGTTAAGCTCCCTATCAAAAACCATATTCATTGAGATTGTCATAGCACAATCTTACGATTGATGGCATTAAGCAATAGAGGCTACATGCACACAGCCTCAACCATTCTAGAAACCACAATTTAAGGTTAAATATAGAAATAAAAATAAATTCAAATCATTGCTCGAGATAAATAAACTGTAGTGATGTAGAATCATTAACTGTCTTCCAGTTATTGATGCAGTAAACAATAGGAAAGTATAGTTTAAAAAAGAAAATTGCAACCTGTTCTTTCATCTTGTCCTGGAAGGTAGACGGCAGCATGTTGGGAAACAATTTTAGGAATACTGGCAGCAAGAATTCCATGAATGGAACTATAATAAAAACTGCAAATGGAACTAGCCTAAATATATCAGCAGTCGTACGTGTGAGCTGTTGCCTTTCCCTTCTAGAAAGACCCTTCCCACTGGCAAGTTTCACCAGTAACCTTGAGCTTATCCTAACATCGGCCCACAGTAGCTTTGTTCCCAACCAATAATGTTGCATGGTAGACTTGAACTCATCCTTCCAATGGTGCAACTTCATAGCCCAATCTTCCCTAAGGAAAGAATACAGCAATAAATAAGTAATTGATGACGACTCAACTATAACTAAAGCAATGAGTAAAATTTTAACCTGCTCATTGAAGCAACAGCTCTCAAAGCAGGACCAATACCCAAAAGCATCGCCCATATCCTCTGCAGAATCGATTTAGAACTTTTTTGTAATTCTTGCACCTGCTTAGCTTTGGCTTTGGCTTTTACCTCAGTTAAATCTTCAACAGCTTCATCACATTCCTCTGGTGAAGCTTCTTTCACCTGTTTGGCAGCCTGTTGTTCATTTCTGTCCTTACCACTGCCAAATTGAGGTTGCCCCACCGTGGCAGTGGAAGAAAAACGAGCAGAATTTGAAAACCACCTAATACCAAAAGAAGAATCAAAATCTGTCCTTCCAGTCCTATGACCTAGAGTTGAAAATCCAAGAGAACTATGCCCAAGAAAACTTGCTTCCAAAAGAGTTTCATCTCTGACAACTAAAGAGAAACCTCCTTCATATCTATGATCACTATTTGCAGATAGGTGACTGACAACCCATCTTGATCCTTCTAAGCCACCTGATTGGCTAGGCTCCCATTGCTCAGAACTTGAAAAACTCCGAATCCAGCAAGTGGGTTGATTCAAGGAACTGAGGAGGAATCTCTTCCTCCGCAAGATTGCTCTAGAAGCCATTGTTATAAATTTCAATCTCTAGACAGAGATGAGAGGTGAGATATCCTTGCATCCACAAATTTAGCCAGCCTCTGCAAAATGCTGAAACAGCCAATCAAAATTTTTTCCAAATGTGTAAAGACATGGACTTCTGTTACTATTTTTTCTAGCCAAATTAGTTATTTAACTAGTCCAGCAATCTTAAATAAAGAAAAAATAGTTAACCAAAAGCTTCTGCAATTTCTGGTGTTCTTCGGTAATAAATTATCATCATTTTGGCGAAAGACAGATTGAAAGAGTTAATATCTTTTGTTTACTGCCAATTGCTCGTCAGACAAACAAGGTTAGCATCATAAACTGTATTTTCTTCATTCAAATATCCAAGCAGCAATTTTTTTCGTAATGTTAAATTGGAGTTTTGCGCGGAATGACAAAGCATTTCTTTCACTACATTTCCTCGCCAATTAAACATATACAAAATTATATGAACTCCTAATTGGCTTCATTGATCTAATAAATAAATAAATAAAGCGAGAAGAAAGTGCTAGTCAATAGAGCGCTGAAAGAGAGACACTGGTAACAGAAATAATTGCACAAAAAAAGTGAAAGCTCAATGTTTCAAATCCATTGCCTAATCCCTAATTTTTTGAGGGACTGGACAGCGCTGGCGGAAGACCCCCCATTTTGAAGTTAAAAGCAATTAAAATAAGATTGATTCAAAAAAGATGTGCATATGCATAGACATGTAAAAGACGTACGCATTGAAACAAGAGATTCAAAGCAGGAGTTTATGGTTATCGAGAAAGCGGAAATTAGAATGGGCAACTTAAGCATACCCTCGAGAGCTCAAGTAAGCGACTGAATCACCATCATCGTCGTCATCATCTACAATGTTCTATACATAGGATGATACTGATGCCAAAAATGAATAAAGATAGAAATTTATTGAAACACACCTTTGAAAACTCCAATCTATCTATCAAGACGTAGAACAGAGAAAGAGAGAAGGTGTTATGTTCGTTTGGGCGAGCTTTTGGCGAGAGAAAGTGGCGAGTGGTAACCGAGTCAATCAGAGAGAGAGAGAAGAGCCTGGGCGTGTCCCTCCTCGACAAATGGAAAAATGTTCCCGTATGAATCGTGCATATTGTAGCCAAGTAGAAGACTGGGGCCCCTCATCGACGATTGATTTTACATCCGCTGGATAATATTTTGCTTTCTATGATGAGAATAAGGAGTTGGCCGTGAACCGTTGGATTCAGATAATAACAGTTCCCGGTTGAATGGTCAGACATGGCAGCTTCCTTTTCGAATACAATTTTTTTTTTCTTTTAAAACCTTCGTGATTTGTGATTTGTACGTTTGTTCAGATGAAAAAATTAAAATGTCAAATTGCATTTTTCTTTTGTCATAATTTTGTGCTGGTTTTATAATTCTTGGTTTTTATGCGTTAAACAACGATTTGATGTATAATTAATATAATTTTTAAAATAATAACTTTTACATTTTAACTATTTTATAATTATTTAATTGATTTAATGCCACAAATGAGGTCAGTAAAATAATTTTATAAATTAAATATTTAATAAATATAATTTTATTATAAGCTAGAGTGTTTAATAAAGATTGAGAGCACAGTAGATATTTTTAGGTATTATAATAATTAATTTATGTATATGGTTTTTAGAAAAAGAGGTGAATAATAAATATGTAATAAAATTTTAAAAAATTAAAAGTTTCTCAATTTAAATTTATTTAAAAACATGTATCGTAGAGAATACAACATTTCTAAATATTTGAGAATATATACTTCATCATATAATTCTTGTCTCACTTTTTCTTTTCATCCGTCTCAAATTATTATTATTTTTTTTATTTAATTTGTTTTTTATCGATAAATACAGTAACCAAACTAACACGTTATCATTAATTAAATATTGATATAAAAAAATTAAAATATAAACATTTTATTTTCTACTAACATTATATTTAATCACAGTAGTTTAAAATAATCAAATTAGATGATTTTATAAAAGTTTATATGATTTGTATCCATACGGTTTTGGTTTTGGTTTTGTTTTTAGAAGTAATAAATCGTTATGGAAAGATTTTTTACAATTCTAAAATATGATAACATTTTCATTTTCATTTCTTATATTGCATTTGTTTGATGTGAGATTTGCCGAAGCTTAAGCTAATATCTTAGACTAGCATTTCATTAAATATGAATGTTATAAATATAAACAGTTTTGCTTTGTTACAGATATAAATAGTTACGAACATAAAACTTTTTATTTTATGATAAAGCATATTACACAGGTAATAACAGTACAGTAGTTGTCTTTTTTGGAGAATTTTTATGATAAAATTGTCAAATTACTGGTAATGAAACAATATTTATATTCAGATACTTCGAGCCTCCGCGCCAATGGATAATAGAACAGTAAAAGTCGTATTTTCTAGCTAGTTGCATGTGTTAATAGTACTATAGTAGAACAAACTCAAAAATTCTGTCACGTGGAGACTGTGGTGGGTGGGAGTCTGAGAGATGTAATGTCGACTAAAGACCACGTTTTTCCACTTAACTGGACACTAGCCGTCTCCCTCTCTCTATGATAATATCAGTTTCCTAAGCCTCCGTCGCTCTGCCTCGACTCAATTATCTTTGCAAGAAAGGTAAGGAAGGAAGAAGAAGAAGAAGAAGAAAAAACAAAAGAAAACGGCCATGGCAGCTGCTGTAACGCCGTGTGCAATTCGAGCATTTACTCAAGACCCATGTTTCAGAGTTCATTTGAGAAATGCGTTTCCAGGGAGAAGCTTTGCCTCTCTACAATTTTCCCGGTCGCCTCGGACAAGTAATGTTGTTGTTAAGGTCTCTGGTGCTGCTATTGGCAAAGACAACGGAAACGCTGTCCCTGTTACTGAAGCAACAGTGCCTTCCTTTGCTCGCTCCAAGTCAGTTTTAGCCGCACTTCAAGCTCCGTCTTTATTTTTTCTTGTCACTGAATCTTCATACGCCCATTGTTCTCTCTCCAAGTTCTGTTTGTACAAATGCTGTTAATATCATTGTTATTTTGTTGCTTTATTTTGTCTTCTATTTTATGGATTTTAACTGGTAAATTTCAATTTTAACACTATAATGTTGCCTTTTCGGTTGGTTATTGAGGTTGCATTAGATACTGGTTTTGAATTTAACTGTTTGTTTATGCATATTAAATTAGACAAGCCACTGGTCTGCGAGCTTCATTCCTATCCCCATTTCTGTTTCTTACTAAAAAGTTTTGAGCTTCATGGCTTGGGGACCATTGCAGTACTTTATTTTATAATCAAAGATGAAATCTTTAAAAGGAATTTCACAGATTTTGTATCATCTCAATTTCAGGGGTGGAAGGCACACAATATCAGTTTTTGTTGGTCATGAAAGTGGAATAATAAATCGGATTGCTGGTGTTTTTGCTAGAAGGGGTTACAACATTGAGTCCCTTGCAGTTGGTTTAAACACGGATAAGGCTCTCTTTACCATACTTGTCCGTGGAACTGGCAAGGTTTTGCAACAAGTAGTAGAGCAGCTTAACAAGCTTGTGAATGTCATAAAGGTTAAGACTCATCACATAAACTTCTAATTGTTTTGTTTTGCAAGTCCAGGTTTTGATCACAATCAGATGTGATAGTTCACTAGGTAATATAGATATTCTAAATTTGTGCAAGTGTTTGTGGGTTAGAGGGTTGGTAAGTCAGGCATGGCCTTGAGACAACGTTGGTGGGAATGATTATATGCGCAATTAGATTATTGGATCATAACGAAATTACAAAATATTTGTTCAACTGGCTATATTTGTTCCATTAATACGTGTAAGATGGTTCCTGATTGCGGCATTTTTAATACTTAAGCAAAAACAAACGAAAAATATGTAATTTTTTTGTTTTTGAACATATCTCATTTTTTGAATATAAGCATAGGTCTTTTGTTAGAATGTCCCACGTTGGTTGGGAATAAAAAATATAAAGGGCATATAAGTGCCCAAGTAGCTAGTTCTAGTCATTTTTGAAATGGTTGAACCCCATCACAATCTCAAGCTCAATGTTCTAAACTCTAGCCTTAATTCAAATTAATGTTCTAGCCTTACTTTTGTTACTAATTGGTTGGATGCATCAGGTGGAAGATATCTCTCGGGAACTGATGCTTATAAAACTCAATGTGGATCCAAGTACCCACCCTGAGGTAATGCTGTAGTACATAGTTATTAAATCTTTTGGGAAAAATGATGGCTTATTCTAAACATTTGAAGAGCTTATTTTTTCCAGCTGTACTGGAAAGCTACATAAATGGAAGTTTATGCATACCATACCGTCTAAGTCTACCTTTGCAATTGCTTGTTTATGATTGTTCCATGTGAATCAATTGTTTGCCAATGTGGAGTGAATTGTGTCTTGATTGCCCAGGTGAAATGTCAGTCAGATTTGATTTAATAAATTTGGGAACCCATCTAAATGTGGATAATTAGTGCTTTTCTTATTTTTTTTTTGCATTCAAGTGGTTGATCCTTTTGTAATTGGCTTTAAACTTCAGATCATGTGGCTGGTGGACATCTTCAGAGCAAAAGTCGTCGATATCTCAGAGCATATCCTGACTATTGAGGTGATTTTAGTCAAATCCTTGCTCAATTCTTCAGTTTCGTATCCTGTCACTGTAATTATAAACTACAAGCTTCACTACATGTGTTAGAAATTTAAATATCAAGTTGCTACGAAGAAAGAGTAGGTTCGATATTGATGAACACATTGGATTGCCTTTAATGATAATTGGGTTGGGTGGGTATGCATAGGCCTTCGATTCAAGTGTTATCAGAAAAAATGGTTGAGCAAAACATTTCATGGTCTACAATTGAATTTCTCCACTTAAATTAGAGCACCACAATTTCATTGACCGAGAAGAAAAGATTCATAAAATATTGAACCTTGAATTGTGGATACCTTTTATCTGCAAGGATGACTGATATTGCATGTGATTATCGCTTCCATATATGATAAAACTACTTTGAATCTTACAAATCCAGGCTGAGCAGCTTTTATGCGTAGATCTGCCATTGCATGATATATGCTGCTATTTAAATATGGATTGTGATTGTTGTAGACTGTTTACGTTATCCACGTGGATGTCTCAGGTCACTGGAGATCCTGGGAAGGTGGCTGCTGTTCTAAGGAACTTGAGCAATTTCAGGATCAAAGAACTTACCAGAGCTGGGAAGGTGCAACATCCATCCTACAATGCTTTGTTTAGATGTGTATATGACACATGCATATAAGCCTGCATTGATGAAATGCTTTGACCATCAACCTATTAATACAGAGAATTAAGATATGCGCAAAGTGTTTCCATGTAGACGGAGCTTCCAAATGTTAAAAACACTATAAAGCTATGGAAATTCCAAGGGAGCATGTCATGGAGTCTAGGTTAGGTTAACTCTGATCTCCTCAAGTATCTGCTTCCTATGAGAATTCAATATCCCAAATCTTTCCACCCCCAGCCTTACAAATATGAGCAAGGATATTAAAGTTGCTACTTGCTATTAGGCAATATAAAAAATTCTGTCTGTGCATGAGGTTATTGTGGCAGTATTAAGTTAGCTCTTAAATTTCTTATGCTATGTGTTTTTCCATCTTTTTTCCTACAATATGAGTGATGATATTGGCTGCATTATGAAGTTTTCATTGGCCCAAATTATAGATTGCTCTAAGACGGGAAAGGATGGGTGAGACTGCACCATTTTGGAGATTTTCTGCTGCTTCTTATCCTGATCTTGAAAGGACACAGTCTGGTGATGCTTTTTCCAGTAATGCTGTGAATAGTTTTGCAGGGAATTCAAATGGATCACTTAATGGCAGTACCATTTCATCATCTAAGGTACTAGTTCTGTTATGGGGATAAAATATTATATGGTCATTTCACCTTCTAAATAAGTATTGTATTATTTTTCTTTGTATATTTGACTTGGCTATTATGTTATTTTTGCATTGTACCATTGGAACAATGCGTTGAACCAGAGTTACATTTTTTTTTTTATTTTCTTTTTCCTGAAATGAAGGGTGATGTATATCCTGTGGAGCCTTATGATGACTTCTCGATGAATCAAGTTCTTGATGCTCATTGGGGTGTTCTCTATGATGAAGATGTAAGGCACTGATTCACTCCTGAATATCCATACAAGTGTGTTCCCTCTTGTGCATACCATGTATTAGCAATATTTACATATGAGATGTGCAAGGTATACAGATAAGTGATGATGATCATGTTCAAAATATTCCATTAACACTAGGTGTAATCTTCTGAAAGCTGCACCATTTTTTATGAAAATTTATCCATTGGATTTTTTTTCCCTTTTACATCATAATTGTTTTCATGTTCATTTTAGCGAGCAGTGGCTTCCTTGCTTTTTTGAGGGTAAAGCTGCATATAAATTTCAAATGATCTAGTTGAAATTTATAAAGTGCGGATGCCACAGCCACACTCAAAGTGATTCTTTTCTTTGCTTCTGCCACTTTTCTTTTTCATGCCATTTCTGGGCCATAAGAATGGTGTGTGAACATTATCTAGATCTAATTTTTAAGATAAGAAATTTGTTTGTTTTATTGATGTTGATTTTATGTGTAATGAGAGAGTTTTATTGCTTCTTTCTTAACAAATGAGATACAATTCACTCTTATTTATAGATGTAGGCTATTTCCAAAAATACCTAAACTACCCTTTACACCTAAACTATACTACACATACATTCAGCAATATATCACAACAATTGACCAGTGACTGGTTCTGGAGAGAAGTGATTTTTTATTTTCTTGATGTATGATAAATTGCGTAGAAGTTCAGTAGCTGTAGTGCAGTAGTTGCTTAACCTTTCATTCTCATTAACACTTCATTTTCTTTGTTGTTTTACATTTCAGTCAAGTGGACGTCAGTCACACACACTCTCTATGCTTGTGAATGACTCTCCTGGTGTTCTCAACATGGTCACTGGTGTTATTTCCCGACAAGGTTATAACATTCAGGTCAGTTTAGTTTGTTTTCATTTTTCTTTTCCAATTAATCTTGATTTGTTATTACTATTATTGTTATTGCCTCATTTTTCATGCTTCAATTTCTAAGAGTCTTGCTGTGGGTCATGCTGAAAGAGAGGGATTTTCTCGCATTACAACCGTTATTCCTGGAACTGATGAGTCAATTGGGAAGTTGGTAATGCATCTTCACCAGTTGATAGATCTGCATGAGGTAAGAATGCAGTGAGTTTGATATGTTACGAAAATCCTTGAACTTTATAGCCTTTAATTTCAAGTAAAAATGTGATCTAAAACAAAGTAAGGAAAAAGAAAAGAAAAGAAAAAGAGAGATAAAAAAAGTAAGAAAAGAAATTGACTAGCCTATATTTTACAACAAAGTTGGAATTGCGGTTCATCTTATGAGGCAATTCAGGTAATTTGTGGATTTAATCTGGAGCGGGTGGATGAAATTGTCATCCCCTAACGGCAGCCTGGTCTCACCATAGTTATTACATATTCCCTTTTAAAACCAAATCATATTTGAGTTGAGCAAATATATGACAAGGATGATGGTTGATTCAGGCACGCGATATCACACACTTGCCATTTGCAGAATGAGAATTGATGCTGATAAAGATAGCTGTAAACGCTGCTGCAAGAAGGGATGTTCTTGATATTGCTAGCATATTTCGGGCCAAAGCTGTTGATGTGTCTGATCACACTATTACTCTTGAGGTGATTGCTCCCTTATCGAATAATCATTATCTTTCTATTTTTACTAAATTTGCTTTTCTGGAAATTCTGTTAGCAGTTTATATACTTAATGCAAAGTTGGCATGTTTTTATTTGCCAAGAAATGTTTTCAAATCTATATGGTTATGATCAACAGCCAATATCTGGCTGGTTTTTGGAAGGTCATGCCTGTTTGCAAATGAGATAGGAAAAAGGAGGTAATAGAATTTGTAAGAGCTCCACATTTACTGCTATACCAGTAAATGCCTGTTCTATCTGTTGCTTCCAATTTTGGTAGCATGACCAATCTTCTAGCAATTTGTTTCCATCCAGCTTACAGGTGATTTAAACAAGATGGCTGCCCTGCAGAGACTACTAGAGCCATACGGGATTTGTGAGGTCTGTCCACTGATTATTATTTGCCAGCTTTTACCCTATTGCACACCCTTGTTTCCCTGAGCCTAAGCTACAATCAGTTTAGATTCAGAGAATTTTGTCAATAATGCTTAGCTGATAGGCAAATGTTTTCCCTCGCACCATTTAAATTGATTTCTTTTAACCTCTCTCCTTGAAGGTGGCACGGACCGGAAGGGTGGCGTTGGTGCGGGAATCAGGTGTGGACTCCACATACCTCTGTGGCCATCCACTCCCATTGTGATATTTAAGATCTTTAATCACTTCTTGTCTTGTCTCTTCTGAATGTCGTCTGTCTCGAATAAAGCTCCTTATCCATTCTCTCCTGTGCTTTCTTTTCCTTTAGATAGAAGGGGAAAGAGATGATATTGAAGTTTCCCACTTCTTTGTCATGCTGCAATGTTCACATATTGATGGGTCTTCAGTTGAATAAAAGAGGAAATTAGTGTGTTTCTTCTTTGCCTTGAGGGTAAAAAAAAGGCCTAAAGATCTTTGTATAAGTAAATAGGAAGTATGTTCCTTCTGTCAAGGACTCGAGGGTTGGTTTTAGAATAGAGATCACCTTCTTCCTCATCTTTTTTCAACGCATTAGTAAACCTACACAAGCAATACAGTGTCTATTATGCTGTGACTCAGAAGTTTCTCATGGGAGAGGACTGCAATCATAAGGCCCAAAAATAACTGCAAAAAGAAAAAAAAAAAAAAGGCCAATTGTGCATGCATCTTAATTCTTAAATAACCTATCTAGTGTTCATGTATTTGCTTATTATGCAGCTTCTATCTTCCTTCAACAACATTTTCAGTTAAATTCTACAGAACTATGAACCATGATCTTCATTGGCAGACGACAATTCCAACGTTTTTATATTTTGTCATTTGTCAAACTAGTGACTACGATTTGCATGTCACCATTTACTGTCTAGTTGTTAAAATAAACCTCCAAGACTAAGCTTATTACTAAGATTGTTTCATTTAGAGCTTGCTAAAGCTCTACAACTGAAGTGCTTCAAACTTTTCATCTAAGCAATCATTCATAAGCTACACGAATGACTTGCTTGCCCACATTTTTACCGGAAAATAGTCCAGCTAAAGCAGCTGGAGCACTTTCCAATCCCTCATTCATGTCTTCAATGTACACAATCTTCCCTTGCTTATAGTTACCAACAACATGTTCCAAGAATTGTGGATATAAATGCAAGTAATCACTTTGCAAGAATCCCTGCATCGTGATTCGTTTGCTTATAAGATTGAACAAGTTGTGAATCCCTTGGGGATCAGATAGGTTGTGCAAAGACACCATTCCACAGACTGCAATCCGGCCATGAATCCTCATGTTGAGCAATGCGGCATCAAGCATGTCTCCTCCCACATTATCAAAGTAGATGTCTATGCCTTCTGGGAAGTACCTATTTAACGTCAGACCATATACAAATCAAAGTTCTTGAAAATAATTTGAATTTCCATCATTTTGCCAGTCAAGTTCTTCAAAATACTTTGAATTTCCAAAAGCTTATCACTAACCTTTTCAAAGCTGCATCCAGATTGGTCTCTTCTTTGTAGTTGAAAGCTTCATCAAATCCAAGCTTATTCTTTAAAAGATCAACCTAATATTTCACCATTTAAGATTTTAGTTTCATTATATCAAACTCTAATTGTCATACGGTTATCTGTCTAAAAGTAATTCCCTTCCTTTAAGCAGTACCATGAAGTGGAACAGAAAGAAAGTTACCTTTTGGCTTGTGCCAGCACTTCCAACTACATAGCAGCCATGTAACTTGGCAAATTGACCAACAAGCTGACCAACGGCTCCTGAAGCTGCAGACACAAAGACATAATCTCCTTTCTTAGGAGAAGAGACCTTATAAAATCCTGCATAGGCAGTAAAACCAGGCATACCTGCAAGAACATTTCCACTGAGTTAAGTCCCTGGAGAACTAAAACTTTCTTTGCAGTCACAAAGTCAATTTGGTTTCTATTTTATTTAATGGAATATCATTTAGGATAAAAATGTTATGTTTTCGAGAAGAAGAATGTCATACTTACCAAGCAGACCAAGGTGAAGTGAGAGAGGAAGGTCATTTTGCTGAATTTTTCTCAACTGTTGATGCTTGTGAATCAAGCTGTACTCTTCCCAACCAGTCAAACCAGAAACCAAATCACCAGGCTTGAAATCTGGATTATCAGAAGCTACAACCTTTGCTACACCAAATCCTTGTATGGGCTACACCAGAGAATAAAGTTACAATTATCAACAACGATTGACAAGAAACTAGGATAAATGAAGAGTGGATTAGTGAAAGAATGATGAAAGTACCTGGCCGGGGAGAAAGGGAGGAATATAAGAGCCATGGTAGTCACGCATGCGACCTCTCATGTAGGGGTCACAAGACAGGTACAGATTCCTCACCAAAAAACCTTCAGAACCTTTTGGTGCTTTGAGCTCAACTTTTCCAATCTTCACGTCCATGTCTGTCTCTCTTGGCGCCCTCTCTATATACCCCTTGAATATCACTTGCTTGTTCTCTACTACTACTTCCATTTGGATAAAAAATTCTCCAAATAGCATTAAACTCTTTCGTCTTTCTAGCTATTGAAGGCCAGCGGTGCACAAGCTACAGGCCAAAGACTACAGACAAGCACTGTGCTGTCTGTTTTAAAAGCCAAAATTTCCTAACCTTCTAATCACTGATCAACTGTCTACTTTAAATGCCAACTACCTATCCCCATATCACGTGCCTCGTCATCAGCCATACCTGTCCCCACTCCCCAATACTTAGTTTGAGAACCTAATTGTCCAGGGACATAAACCTAATCCATCCGCCATCCCCAATACTCAGTACTGTCAGTTTGGAGCCCCGAAGCAGATCAATTGATTATAGTAAAACCGATTATAGGCATCTCCGCCAGATCACAAAGGCCATTGAGAGGTAGGATTTGCGCTTTGATTGCAAGGAAAGCGGGCAAAATAATAGCGTACCAAACATTAACCGAGTTCGAATTACTTGACCGCAAACGCAAACATTCCAACAATTTTTTTGCTGACAGTGACAGTATTTATTCCTACGCCTGAAAGTTTAAGCTTCATCTTAAAAAAATTAAAAGACCTGACCTTTGTTTTTTTTTTAACTTAGTTTAAGGCCTTAAAAAGGCACCCCCAAGAATATTTTATATATAGATAAAAGGGCTGCTGCTGCTAGATGCAATCCCTGTTTCTGTACACTTGCAAATCAGCCACAGAATTACACGTTGGACTTAAATTCGCTTCACAAAAAGCTCACATGCACAAATAATTGCTCTACATAAACAGAACAAGAAGTTGTAAATGAAGATTGAACATGTAGAAGCAAAGAGCAAAGACGACTCCTCTCTATTTACATCAAGATGCTTGTTGGAATGAAGGATCCCCCTAAGCTTGAGCAAAGATTTTGCCATTCAACCCCAGCATGTCGTTTTATAATCAAGGACTATGCAACTTACGTAGGTGGTCAACCACATCATAAGAACTACTAAGCTGTTGATAATCAGACCGAGGGAGAAGACTTCCCTGGACTTGCCTAGACGGTTTTGGTGTAGGGTCAATTCTTGTTGTCTTCCTCGAACAGCAGTGCCGCACTCGGATACGATGATTTCTCAATTCAGTTGTGTTGTTTGAACTGTGGACTTTGACCACCATTATAGCTTCCTTGTCCCTAGTATCTTCACACCAGGAGTTTTGAGGGACACCATCGACAAATTCTTCCAGGGTAGCAAAATCCTCAAGATGTACAGACACCTCCGCAATATGATCTGGTTTAATTACACCAGCTGCCGGAGTTACCTAGTTAAAGTTGCCCATATTTTCATATGTCCAAAAGATATTATTTTTAAAAGATGCTATTTGTGCAAACCAAGGCACAATTTAGTGATAAATGCATATAAATCCTGACAATATAGTTGGTATAATGAGTTTTGCAGAAGAAAAAAAAACATCAATCATTTTCATCTATTCACACAGAAATTGGGCCAAATCTTAAATAATTCAGTTCAATTAGTTTTTTTTTTCAAATTTATAATTCAATTTGCATTGAAAATTAATAACTCAAATTCTATCAGTTTCAATTAAAATTTTTTTCTAAAACACTCAAAATCATTTCGCCCTATTTTTCATAATATCTTATTATTATAATTTGATAGAAGATTAAAGTAAACAAAAAAAATTGAAATAAATGATATAAAGAGAGACAATGGAAGGAAATGTGCAATAAAAAATAGAAAGGAAAATGAAAGCATAAGATAAAAAAACTTCCAAAAAGTAGAAAACAAAAGCAAAACAAAATCACATCCGCTGCACACCCTTCCATTATAGATATAGATGAATGTGAAGTATGGGAATTTACCTCAAGCCATCGTGGAAAGCCAAAGGAAGCTCTTGGCTGATGATCTAATGCTTGTCCATCTTCATTAATTGTGGACTGACCTTCACAGATAATTTCAAATAAGGCATCTTTTTTTGCACATTTATTTGCGATGCGCAAAATAGTGGTGTCCTGATTTTGAAGTATTATATTGTTCGTGCTGACAATAGTTTCTGGAATCTTGGACTGTTCTTCAAGCATGTATCTAATTTTCTGGTTTGATTTGATAATATCACCAAACTCTTGTCTCCTTACTGACTCATCAACTCGTGCAATATCAACATTAAATATGCAACGCACAGGCTTGTGATCACTATCAGTGACACCCATGCATGCTTCATACCTAATTCAATAGACAATAAATTAGAACTAGAGGTGCTGTGTATGCATATATATGCACTCAACCGTACACAGAAACAATGTAAAACACAGTGTTCTTTGGCATATGTGGATAAGACCATTAACAACATGAAAAGCAAGCATGACCTCGGCAAAAGATGAGGAGGATCAGTAGATTAAGGTAACTTATACCTTTTCCAGGTATCAATCACCTACGTTTCCAGAAAACAACCCCATGAAAGAGAAAAACTTACTGTGATATCAGTGAGACAATAGGACAGTCTAGACTGCATTCAGACACCGAAGCAGACCGGCTGTCCCGGTAAAGTATTCTATCACACCAGGCCGGAACACGCTTTTTCTCACCTGAATCATACCCTGCAAAAAGATAGTTCGAATTAGTTGGAGTTCGGTAACTTCTGAGTATGCCCAGTAACAATTTCTATCACATGCAAGAATTTTGCTTTTCCCGCTCTTTTCTGATCAGAACAGGTTGCATAACACTAGAATCACAAATATAAGTCAGGTTAAAAGAAATGGCTCCATACAAAATAGAATGACTGTCCAGGTCATGTATCACATACTTGTACAATCCATGAAGTTATCAGAGGTTCTGAAACAGTTCAATTACCACAAATTTCCAACCAATTAACACAATTCAGTTACAGTAGGCACCTGCTAAACCAGGCTGGTGCTTGTCAAACTTGTATGTGGGAGGAAATCTAATGACTGCTTCCCGCATTCCTTGGAAGACATTCCCAGCTTCCATTTCTGCTCGTAGCTGATCCCTTTCTCTAAGCCAATCAAAGCATCTTTGAGAAATAAAGTCCCTTGCCTCATCATAAGATATACCATCAAGCCGATAATTGAAGTCGCCAAGAAATATGACCATGTCTGCCTCAGATAACTCAGGCATTCCTTCAACAGAATTAGCCCCCATAATCTGTACGTTAATCAACACTTTATCACAATATGTAAAAGTTAAACAATATTCTAAATGGCAATTTAAGATCAAGATAGCTTATATAATACAAGTACATACATTAGAAGAACGAAGCATTTGGACTGCTGATGAAGAACCAGCTGCAATACAAAGGAGCAATGGCAAGCTAGATCTATAAACAAGCCAAAATAAATACATTAAGCAGGCAAGCAAGCATGACAAGAACAGGTATGGCGCCATACCTGCTACAGCATTGAAGAGATTTGAAGGACGACTGAAAGTCATTGTTCGATATACATGGTCAAAATCAGCATTCCGGCGATTCACAGCTTCCAAGTGTGCTGCAAAGTGACAATTAACAAAACACATTGTCCGATTATATACTCTGATCCTCAAACCAACAGCTCCCTGCAAAGGTAACATTTAGCCAAACCAGTAATAAAGATAATTAGAAAAAGTACACATCAAGAGGTGTAACTGTGTCATTATAGAAGCTCAATCTGAGGAATTTTTTTTTCTTTGAAATAAAAATAAGAACTTACAGGAGTAGGCATAGATTCCCAAAATTGTGCAAGGGCAAATAATCAGAATAAACAAAGATGTCCCTACCTTGTTGCCAATTGCACGCCCAAAGCCACATGCAACTGCAGCAGCATCGACATCCCCAACATGAGCTTTAAGATTATTTCTAACCCTAAAAGGCAATTATTTAACTATCAGAATCACATACGTGCAGCACACAGTCATATATATATGTGCCTAAGCTGAATGGCGCCAAATCAGATAAAGATTAAGGAAAGCAAGACAGAATGTGTGCATAGAAATCAGCTTGTATAGTGCATTTTAGGACCCAAATAAGCAGCTTTAACAGAATAGATTAAAGCTAAAAAAGCCCATTATAATACTAACCACACAGCAATCAGTAAGCCTGCTAACTGCCGTGAACCAACGCGTTCAAATGTTGATCCTTCATCCAATGTTTTATTAATCATATCCAGCCACCACTGCCCAACAGCACTACCCTCAAGTCCAACCTGAATTTGTGAAGAAAACTTACAAACAGAACAACACAGCCAAGAAAAAGAAAAGATGATAATCATGAATTATTTATAACCATTAACATGATGTTGACATAAAATGTTTAACACATTGGTTCCCATTTACATTTCTTTCAGGCAAGATTAGTCGCATCAAGATGTTAAAACTAATTTATGGATTTCGGAGTACTGTGATGAGCTGCCTCTGCAAGGCACAACCAAAGCCCATAATCCTTATCTCAGTATATATGGGGTTACAGAATACCATACTCTACAAATCTTATCCCAATCCCAGCTAGATAAAGCACACAGTGTAGATCCTATCACAACAATTCCATTAGGCCATTAATGGTGTTCCTTCCAGCATTATTGCTTCATGTACAAAATGTTTTAAAAAGATACTCAAATTGTGAAAATAACATAATAGCCAAAGTTTCTCATTCTTTCAGCTGCACTGCAAAACCTGTTCTTCATTTATCCTAGACAATTCTTGGGCCAAGCATGTAGAGTTATTGATGTCATTGTTCCAAATTCATAAATGGCAACTTTTAGGGTACGGGGATACAAATTTAAAGGGCTATACACATCACCAACCAGCATCTACCCCACCCCAGAAAAAACTGCTCCTTCTATCTCAGATTTAGATGCATTAGAGAATTGTTCATTACATTTTGGTTTTGAAGTAGCAAAATATTTGAGTTACTGTAATTTACTGTCATGGTGGGTCCTTCACCCATTAGCAATAGCGCATCACTCTTCATTCAACTTAAAGTTGCAACAAATCATCACTTAACACAGTGCTTACCTCAGTATTGATTATTTGCCACATTTCTTGGTTGATGAAATATATACAAGACATATTAAAATATCCCAATAGCTTGCGTGACTCCAATTGCAGATAAACAACCTATTTCAAAGCTAACCTAAGGACCCAATAATTTGACATTAAGGGGTTAGCAATAGTAACTTTCAACCCAACTGCAATGCAGCTTAAGTTTGGAGCATGAGAAATCCATTGCACTTTTCCATATCAATGGAAATTTAGCCTAGGAATTCAATGCAGTGACAATATCCTTATCGATTTGGAACTTGCCAGAGCAGTACTGGGGTTGGGGGGAATCGGGAGAAATTGTTATGGGAAGGCTTCTAAAATTGAAATTTGCAAGAAATTTAGTAACGAAGGTTTTCTTACAGTTTCTTTTGCTGCAGACATAGCTAAAACACCAGCACCCATTTCAACTTCTTGCAATCCAACAACGACAATGCCGACATCCCCAGCTGCAGAACCTAGCCATGATACAAGTGAGTCATGGGATGCTCTTCCTCGCGCTACATTCCACGTAACAGCTAATATTTTCAAGTTCTCTATCTTTGTATACAAGAATTCTTTTCCAGCCAATTCTGAACGCAGTATGTTGTCCAAAGGTCCAGGAGACATGATGCTCCATCTACGTATACCACCATGATTAGCCAAGGTGAAAACATAACCAGCCCCAACAGCCATTTTTATCACAGGACTGCCATGAGCCACCCACTCTCCAAGCAAGTTACCCTTCAAGTCCAAGACCTGGACAGTACCACTTGCATAACCCACCCACAATCGCAACCCAAATGTACAAAAGCATTGAACAGCAAAAGAATGGTACTGGAAATCTTGCAAACGACTGCCATTTCCATCCCATTGCACAAGTAAGCCATTTGCACAACCAGTCCAAATCATTCCATCAAGGGTTGTGATTAACGCCTCAGTTCTCCGGTTATCATCTCCAAATCCACCTTTTGCAGCAACTCTGCGAACAGCATCGGCTGCTCCCATTATAGCATTACGTGAACGCTGAAAGAAACCAAATGAACTTTGAATCTTCTCTTTCTTTGAACCAGCAACAACTTTCATCTTGATCTCATCTTCAAAGGTAAAATCCTGTCCATATGACATGTCCATTCTTTCAATTTGACCATCTATATTGAATACTTTCAGCAACTCCCGTGTATGAGCATCCCTGCAGTATATATTCATTTTTTCTTGTGAAAAATGAGAATTCATCAAAAGTGCCAAGAGGTTGCAACCCCAAAATAGTATGAAATAGGAAATCCATAAATTCCAATAGAGCAAGGACAGAACAACATAGTATTTTCCCTACTAAAAGTTTTAGTCCATCTATTCATAAGAATAGAAAAAGGTTTTCCTTTCTCTTGAAAGCCTTTCTATCTTTTCCCATTTAGAACGAGCCAAAAAATAGAAAGAGTGATTAGGATACCAAAAAATATAACAGGTGTTGTACATGTGCTTCAAATTTATGCTCTTTTCTTCAGTGTAAGAATGGCGATTTAGTTGAAGCATAATACAATTCAGGAACTGCATTACTTAGCCACAAAAAGACATTATGGCCAGAATTGGCCCTCGATAAAATTTAAAGCTTAAAGAATTCTTAGCAGTGTACTTGGACAATATTCAGCACATGCTTGGGAGGCTTTATTTTATTCAATTTTCTTTTTATTACTTTTTGGTTTCTGTATCAAGAACATGCCATTTTCTCCAGGAAATTTCTGATTCTCATTCTCTTTCTAATAATGAATTCTGAATTTGGATATAAACTAATTTCTAATTCTTAAAATGTTCAAAATCTGATGTATTTATTAAAGGATCAGATCACAGTTTAACTTGCAAATCATTAATGATTTGCCCCTCAGAAATGGTGAGTTGCTATGAGACTAGACAAACTTTTTTAACACTTCAAAGTTAGATATTTGTAGTTACTTATCCTGAAAAGAATAAAGAACAAAGGTTATATTAAAATAAAAAAAGTCGCATGTTATCAAGCTTAAAAGTAGCAGGAAGACATACCACAATGCAAATGACAAATAACCAGCACTCCATATTTTTGCTCTAGAATTATCAGATAGCAAGAACTTAACATCAGAAGTTAGCATGTTGCAGAAGCCATTTACAGCGTTCTGGCTTCTAGGATCAATATATGACCTCTCTACTAACAAAGCAGCCATGTGTCTTTCCCCCTCTGTAAAAGAAAAGGATTTTTCAAAAGCTTCACATGGCCATATCTTGATAGCGCCACCTTCTGAACCTGACCATAAATCCCCTGGACCAGAAAGAAAAAACAAAGAAATAAGAAAACAAAGGACAGCAATTTAAAACAAATATAATAAAGTTTAACATCCCATTGTGTTATGTTGATATGTTGCC
Organism: Jatropha multifida; assembly: GCA_948099535.1. Taxonomy (NCBI): domain Eukaryota; kingdom Viridiplantae; phylum Streptophyta; class Magnoliopsida; order Malpighiales; family Euphorbiaceae; genus Jatropha; species Jatropha multifida. The sequence continues at coordinate 22,425 of CANUEX010203972.1, read as the reverse complement.
ATTAACCTCAATCAACTACACTCTGATCCCAAACTTTCCTCAAATAGAGATACACCAATAACTAAGACAAGTATAAGCACTAGGAAACACATAGGCCAGAAAATGTTTTACAGTAAAGAAAAAGACCCGGCCACAAAGTACTCCATTTAAAGGGAAAATAGTGGAGAGGTTTATTAATTAAGAAAAGAAATGAACTTATTACTCCTTTAGCAGCAGAAAGGTAAATATCTTTCAACGGTGCAAAAGGAATTCCATAATTATATACCGCGAAAGAAGATTTTTCATTCAAATAGAATCAGAGACCTGAGAGTTAGAGATTGGGAAAGAGCCATTATATGACCCAGAGTTTTCAATCCATTTCTTGGTTCTTAGTTTCTTACCCGGGTTTTCTTTTCTATTTTGTAAGGACAGTATCTATAGTGTGAGAACTGCTTAACATGATTTGAACTGGCAAAATCCTAGGGAGAGTGAGTGATCATAACACACTGGAAACAAATATTACAGAAAACGGAGATCTTTGAACTCTTGCTTGTAGGAATGAAAGAGATCGACGGACGGAAGTGGAAGAATACTTGCATTCCTAACAAAAAGAAGTGAAAGAAGAGCAAAACTAGCTACAAATCAGAAACAAGAGAATAAAATATCTTAGCTTTCTAAAATTTAACATCGGCCAACAGGAATGATTAAATGATAAACTGTAAATGAGAGTTAACACGCAATCACTAATCACTATTCACCACTCTCCAATGCAACAAGCATTTATGTAAATGGATTCACTAAATCTAAAGTTGAAATCAAACAGCCCATAGACTAAAACCTTTGGCATCATCAATGAATGAACGAATGAATACGAATGCAGAGTGAAGAAGCAAATGGGAAGAGTAGAGAGTGACCATATGAACTGATGACCATGGAGAGAACAGGGCCACGATGAGCCACCCAAGACAAGATTTCCCTGAATCGATCGGAAGTGAAATCAATTTTCCAACATCTGATCTTCCCGTCCCTATGCCCACTCCATACCACTCTGCTTCCCTCATCCCCGACCATGCACATAACTGCAGACCCGACGGCCACAGACTCCGTATATGGCGCCGTGTCCTCACTTCCACCGCACAAATCCTTGAAGTGCCAGACTTGGAGACAGCCGTTCTCGGTTCCAGCCCACAATTGAGCATCCGTGGTGGTGATGGTTCTCAAAAAACAACCTATTTGGGTTTCCCTGAAAGGATGGGGTCGAACCTCGAGACTGGGTGGGCGGCCCGGGTGGACGGCACCTCGAACAGGAAGTCTGAAAATTCCAGTTCCACCTCCGTTACCAATAAACTCTGGTAAAGCTACTGCAGACGATGATGAGTTGTTTGTGTTAGAGTAGGCATTAGCATTATGTGAAGGATTGGCATTATTAGTGGCGGTTGTAGCAGAGAGCTTGCGGTCCAAGAATTGGATCATGTAATCGAGGCGTTTGCTGGTGGCTTCCATGGAAGAATTGGAAAGCTGAGATTCATCGTCGGAGGAAGACGACGAGGAAGAGAAATAACGGTCGAAAATTTTGGGAGTACGAACGGCTGACGCATTGCGGTGGTGACTAAACGAGGAGAATACGTCGTCGTCGAGGTCCATGAGCGAGTGCTTGTACTTGCTACCGCTATAAAGAGCCCGATGCCAACCAACGATAACGAGAGGGAGAGAATCTAGTGAGAAGAAATCGAGGAGGAAGGTATTTTTCTGTTGTGTTACTGTTGGAATGTTAACATTTTAAGACGCAGAAGCGCCGTCAACTCAGTTCCGTTTGGCTTCCATTGCAACAACGACTTGTATTCCATTCTATTTCCACTGTTAAACGTTACGTAATACGCACTAATCCATCCAAGTACAAAAGAATTAGAAAAATTATATGTCGGAAGTTGAAATTATTTACGGGCTTAAATTAAAATTATTTGTTAGTAATTAATAAAAAAGAGATGGATGGTTAATAAAATGGTATTTTTGGTCGACCGTATCCCAATTTACAGATGACGTTAGGTAGGGTATTCAACATTCCTGTTATTGTTTGTTGCTCCTCGTTAGGTCACAACACATTTCATTGAATTCCAAATCCAAAGACGTGGTGTGAAGTCAAATCCTTTGCTGCAGTTAAAAAAAAAAAATTAATTTCAATTTGGTTATTCAATTTATTTAACAAAGTTAAAAAAATTAAATTTAATCTTTTAAATTAAATCTCTGAATATATTTTAATTTTTAAAAATTAATAATTAATTTTAATTTAACATGATTGATTTTTTATTTATTTTTTATAATATAATAAATTTATAAAACATGTATTATAATTTTAATTTATTCAACATAAAAAATTGATAAATTTCATAAGCGATTACTAAGTAATAAAAGTTAATTTAAAATGTTAAAATTAATATATATTTATAAACTTAAATACATCAATCAATATAAAGAGAAATATAATATATTTTATATATTAATTTTGTATGATTTATAATTAATTAATTTTTTAATATAAATTAATCAGTTAACTGTAATTTTAATAACTATTTTATATAGTGATTCAAATTATAAATATGATGAAGAATTAGAGTTTATATTAAGTCAAACTGTCGAATATGATTTTTTTTAATTATTTTAAATAAATGTAGTGGTAAAATTAGCATAAAAATTGAAATCATATTTTTTTATTATTTTATATAAATCTAATGGTTAAAATTGATTCAAAAAGTCAAAATTTTATATTTTTAACATTATTAAATAAATTTAGAGAGCAAATTGAAATTTATTTCTCTAAAAGGATTGATGGATGGATATTAGTAATTTTCAGTTCTATAGGCTGGCTTTTGTTTGGTCATCGTTGGTTCCCCTTTCATCTCTCTGTCGTCCCTTAATTTCCTCCTATATATATTTCTTTCTTTGCTGCTATTCTTCAACCTTCTCTTCCTTTATCTTACCATCTTTCCTATTATTGCCCTAATAAACAAACTACCTTCTCTTTGTTGCTAACTCTGCAAGGGAACGTCATTTGCTTTCCTTTCTTTTACGTTGAAGGTGCGGGAAGAATGTTTATATATAGTTTTTTGGAGTTGGAATAGGTTGTTCATGGTTTTCGTTTTTGGAGTTGCAATTATTAATATAATTTAGCATTACACAAGCTAGCTGCGTTAGGGAAAAGCAGTAATTTGAGAATCATCTTAATTAATTGTGGATATCTATCTACAAAGAAAGTAATCTGCTACGGCAAATTAAATAGTTATTGTTAGCTAACTTTTGTATTAATTAGGGTTTCAAACAAGATTCCTTGCTATATCAAAATTTAAGCTCTGATATTTATTATTGAATTTTTTTTTACAGCATTGCACATTGTTTGACATTTCAAATGATATTCAAATATTTTTCCTTTTTTTAAGTAAAGTAGTAGGTAAAATTAATGTATTTGGCAGTAATTCATACTACGTTATTGATATTTTCCACCGGTTGTTATGTTCAGGCATCAAGATAACGATAGCAAAACAAAGCTCGGCAGCGTTTTATTACAATTAAAACGGCAGCAATCAGCGGCGAGTCCAATAAATAGGCCAAAACTCAAGCAAGGAGTCGTGGAGTTGGCATTTAGAGAGGGAGGGGTTTAACAACCGGTGGAGTCTCTCGTTCAACCGTTAGACGGCAGAGGGCCCAGAATAAAGGTAAACACACAGCCACAGGTCATTTTTCTCTAAGAATAAAATTAATAAATGAGTGGTTAATTAATTAAGGGGAAGAATGGGGTGGGAAGAGGAACCAGAGCTAAGACCTCTGCCATCAAGGAAAGGTAGTTGAATATTTAAGGCGTTGGTTGGAATAAGGTGGTTAACATGAAGTTGAAAATATACAAGCAAATAATCAATTCAGTCTAAACTTATTTTCACATACATTATCAAATTAGCATGATAACGACTAAGCTGGATAAATTGTTATTAGATGGGTATCGTATAACTCTAAAATCGCCACAGTTGCGTTTAATTCCTGTGTCCACAGCCACAGCCACAGTAGATGGATCTGCTAATCTCTACGCCAACAATCTCTGACTACGAACAATAAATGTTAAAAATTGAATCTGACATGGTGCATCACGTGAAGTATAAATTTATTATGGCGCACCACGTGGACAGCAGTCGTCATTGTTGGTTGACCCTTGAATTTGATATTTGGTGGAGGGGAGGTGGTGGTCTGGTGGTTTCTTTCCACTGTTTTTAGCAGAAAATGAAAATGGTTTTGGATTAAGACGAAAAAAAAAAAAACCAAGTTTTTTAAGAAAAGCACCTAAAATTAAAATTATTATAAATTGTTATTCCAGGACAAGCCGATGACTGCTGAGTGCTGGCTCCAATCATCCAAGTAGAAGTAGCATTATTTATCTTTTCATCAGCGCCATTGGATTTAATAATTCTTTTTAATGCTAGTAACGGCAAAATCCTCGTCCATTTCCTAATTTGCACCAGATTCTTTTGTTTTAAAAACTGCTTCCTTTTCTTAAATAATACAAGTCATAAATTTTAGTACATAATACTGTGTGCAGCTCAGAAGAAGAAGAGCTGCTGCTGAATGATGATGGGGATGGGGAAGCAGAAGGTTCAGTTTCTGTTACTTTTGGTTGGACTGGCTGCTATTCTTGGCGGCGTAGGAGCCAATGCGAATGACTTTAATGTCTGGCCAATGCCTAAATCAGTTACCAATGGCCACAACAAGCTTTACATGTCTCCGAATTTTCAGCTCATCACTCAGGGGAGTAACTACAGCGATGCTTCTGGGATTTTGAAGGATGCCTTCGCCAGAATACTTAATATTGTCAAAATAGGCCATGCCCCTGATGCCAATTCCTCCGCCCACCTTCCTTCTCAATCTCTCCTCCTCAAAGGTCTTCGCGTCCTCGTTTTCTCTTCAAATGACCAGGTTTTTTAAATTTTTCTGTCATTAAACCATCCGAAGATTTTATTTTGCTTTTCCTTCTCATTATTGCAAAAAAAATTTTTAAAAAAATCCTGTTACTTTTTGATCGGTGATTCTGTGATTCTTTTGTATAAGGCCATAATTAACATATTTTCATAATTTTTCTACTTTTCTTTTATGCTCGTTGACTTCCTTCCTTTTCTTCTTATTTCCGAAAAGGAAAAAATGACCATAATTTTCTTCTTATAACTTTTTTTAGATGAATGCCGTCTTTCTTTTTAGGAAATGGACTTCCATTTTCCGTTGGTATTTTCTAAATGTGCTACCTTCAACCATATTTGGAGACCTTGTTGTATTTCGTAAATTTTACTTCATATGTATCTGCTAAAGGGAACCGGGGAAAAAACAATTACATGTTGGGGTGAAGGTACGATTTAATATTTGATACTAGACCTACAATGCCAAAAACTCTCCACTGACATTTCTTCTGATGCTTTACAGTTACAATATGGTGTTAACGAGTCTTACAAGTTACTAGTCCCTTCACATGACAAGTCATATGCACAGCTTGAGGTACGTTAACTGTTCCCTTTTCTGCTTTAGAGTTTTGGTTGAAATATTGTTCACCAACTTTCCATTTGCTTCACTCGATCGGTAGTTATGTTGTTATCTTATGCTCTTGTTGAGATGGTTTGACTTAGAAACCAGTGGTAAATTTTGTTGATATTTCAGAAAGTAGACATCTAGGTGTTTGATTTGGAGTGTGTACTTTTGCGGACTTTAGACCTGCTCTGTCGCAAGTTGCATGTTCAGGTTGTGTAATTAGAAATTAGAGGAGGAAGTTGTTTAACTCCTAAGATAGTTTACGGAGAACTGTGTCGCAAGTACATTGTCAGTGCAGGCAGGCGGTCTTCGCCTTTTGGAGAACAAGGATGATTCTAGCTAACTAAATGTGTAATATTCTACTGTCTCTACATCAATAAATGTGCAATATCCACTGATCATTATCTTGAGAGTTGCCATGAAACAGGTTTCCTTGTAGGAACACTTATTTCCAGTAAAAATGAGATAGGAGATACTGCATGTAATGGAGCTAAAATTGTTAACTTGTCCTTTGCATGTCTCTATCATGAATTAATGAATAAATGGGTGGCTAGCTGCATGAATTTACTAACTTGTGATGTTAATAAATATATGCAATTTTACATGTTTTGTCTCCTGACTATGGAAATCCTTTACATTGCCAACATTGACCATTCAGAGATCTTTAACAAGAAAAATCTAGCCAGGGAGCCCTTATCACTATCAGCATCTGCTGTGGTTATAAGATGATGGAATTGTTCTGTATAAATGTAAAAATTGAAACTTATGTTAAGGTGCTGGATATGGTGGAGTATGTAGTATTTTAGCAGATTTCAAAATTAGCATGTAGTTTTGCCTACATTGGTAGCCTCTATTCACGTTTCGATTCTCTTATCAACTCAGACATTGTTTTGAAACAATGCAGGCACAGACAGTTTATGGGGCTTTACATGGGCTTCAGGTTAAGTGTGACTATTTAGGCCATGGAGCCTTTGCTATTTTTTGCTATTTAACACCAAATCCAAGATCATCAATGCATCTGTTTAACACAAAATATTGCAGACATTTAGCCAATTGTGCTATTTCAACTTCACAATGAGCATGATTGAAGTTCCTATGGTCCCATGGACTATCATTGATCAGCCAAGATTCCCGTACCGGGGACTCTTGATTGGTGAGTAGTTTTTTGAAATATTCCTCACTGGTGCATTAAAAGTATTTTTTTATGTCCATTTCTTCTGAACCAAATAAAATTTCTGAAACATAAAAGGGCTCGTTTGCCTAACCGAGGGCCTTAGTTTAATATGGTTTTGCCAGGTCAAGGTCAATGTTCTTTCCTAACTTATGAATGAACTTTATGCAGATACTTCACGGCACTATCTGCCTTTGCCAGTTATTAAGAAAGTGATTGATTCTATGGCCTATGCAAAATTGGTATGTGATGAAAAATTGACACAGACATGATAAACTTCTACACGGTTTTTTTTTATAAAATTTTATGCGTTAGTATTTCTATATATTAGCTGAAAGTAGCCGGTGTATTTTGTCTCAAGCATTACATGTAAGAAATAATCCATTGGTTCTTCCTTGCTTTATGCAGAATGTTTTACACTGGCACATTGTAGATACACAATCTTTCCCTTTGGAGATACCTTCATATCCAAAACTGTGGAATGGTGCCTATTCAATTTCAGAGCGATACACTTTTGCTGATGCTGCTGAAATTGTCAGGCAAGTTGTTTCTGCTGTTCATACCCTCAACTTGTTTCTTTTCTCCTTGATTTATGTCTAATTTTTTATCACAAATTTTGCAGTTATGCCCAGAGGCAAGGAATTCACGTATTGGCAGAAATTGATGTTCCTGGACATGCACTCTCATGGTGGGGATAGTTTCTCATTTTTTCAAATTTTCTATCTTCCTTTCACAAATAGATTAAGGGTTCAATTAGATTAAAAAATTTGAAGTTTCTCTTTTTTCACCAAATGTCTTTTCTATGGCAACTTTTAGATTTTAAATCTGTATCCTCTTCAGGTGAATCCAGAAATCAGGATCTCAACCTCTATAATGGCACCTGCAATAACTAGAGAATTTCCACTAGAACTACAAACAATGCTTAATGATAAATTTCATAGATAACAAAAGAGAATTAATTATAATTAGCATCAGTAATAGTAAATTATTAGTCCGTTTTTTTTTTCCCTTTGAGACCACGATTGGTCCTTATTTCAGTTTGGCTAAAACATGAAAGATTTTTTTGGGTCAAAAGGAAGTCAAGACTCCAATTCAGTATTTGATGTTAATTTGTCATGCAGGTATTCAAATTAGCCTCAGTTAACTTTTTAGAGAAGTGCTAAACTGACATTCTGACAAAGGTCAATGATTTGCAGAAGCAAACATGACAAGCAGTTAAGGTTGATAATTTAGTTTCATAGTAAAAGTCTTAGGTATCCGACCAACAGATTGTAATAGGTAAGCTAGTCGACTAGCCATGTCATATTGTCGACAGGATAAGACACTCTAATCAAAATTTAAGCAAATATTTTTTTTCCTTTTTTTTTTGGGGGGGGGGAAGGTGTGTGGACCCAATGAAAGCAACCATCCCTAGCTTATAAGCTATTCAGTAAATCCTTTTGCCTATCACTTTGTTTTGACTTATCTAAATATTGGTGTTTTTTGCTTCCATTGGACTCAGGATAGACTTGCAAAATTTTTTTGAAAAAAATGTAATTTGTATTGATGTTGATGTTGATGTTTTTTTCTTTGACGAAGTCAAGACAGCTGAGACTTCCAAGGCAATATATCAGGGAATGGTCTGTTTGCTATCATTTTGATGCTTAGGTTAGCGAAAGCTCAAGAATTAAGAGAGCAATTTAAGATTTGCTGCAAGCTTACCTTAACAATTCCTTCTTTAGGAAAGGATTCTTGGATTTTTTTTTATTCTATGGTCATGGTTTGCATTACTGAGTCATAACTTGGCTCAGCACCTACTCATGGTTAATGCCAAATTCCAATCTACTGGAGATATGTCTTTATAAGGGACATATCATCTATTTTTAACTCTTGACCACATCATGTGTATGCTCTTACCATTAAAGCCAAGCTCCACAAGTCACTTGATGGCAATTTTTTTCTTTTCCTTTATAGGGGGAAGGGTTATCCTTCTTTATGGCCATCAAAGGATTGTAAGCAGCCACTTGATGTGAGCAACGAGTTTACATTTAAAGTGATAGATGGAATTCTTTCAGGTTATGCCTCACTTATCCTTACAATGATGGTGGAATTTAACTCATGAGGGAAATGTTTAGAGAATATACAATGCAATTAGCATGGCCAGTTCAATTAAAAAAAGAGGCTAACATGATATGATTTTTCGTATTTCAGATTTCAGTAAGGTCTTTAAATTTAAGTTTGTTCACTTGGGAGGTGATGAAGTTGACACAAGTAAGTTTAACGACTGCATTTGGCTCTCAACACCAATATTGTTTAATATTTATTTTATGTGAAATCACTTAATAATTTTTTCTCAGCTTTTGAGGTTTCTTTCTATTCCTTCATGAGGTTTTTTAGGTGATGCCTTTGTGATTGCTGACCTAAAATTATCTTTCTAAATGTTTTCAGATGAAAGTTATGCTGTTGATGAAAGTTATGCTGTTGCACTAAGTGTCAAGTAATCATTTCTATATTTCAGTGCACCATAGCCTGATGAAATATAGCTTTCCATAAGAGGAACTTATAAAACTTTCTGATAATAAATAGTGGCATGAATTCCATCAAAAAGAGTGAATAATTATCTTGAAGTCTATTTTCTTACAGATCCTCAAGTCTTTGTGTGTTTTCTTAACTTTCTTGGATATCTAACTCTTATTGATACTAAGCCAAGTGTAAAAGTCAATCACCTACATAAAATAGTAGCACGAAAGTGTAGCAGCAAGCAAGAAAAGATAGAAATATGTGGAGGTGGACAGAAAACTCTAGGCAATGTTTGCCAAAAAATTGGCTCCCATGTTCTTTTCTTTCAAATTTCAATAATATGATATTGTCACCCGTTTCTATTTTCATATGTAAATTAATAAATTAACAGCCATAAAATTCCATTATTCATTTCAGGTTGTTGGAGGACAACTTCTCGCATACAGAAATGGTAACCATCTTATAATATTTTTTAGCCTTCAAACTGTCAAGAGATGGCTTATTTCAGTTTTGACTATCCTGAAACTGCAGGTTAGAAAAGCATGGTATGAATGCATCTCAAGCTTATCAGTACTTTGTCCTGAGGGCACAGAGAATAGCTTTGTCTCATGGATATGAAATTATCAACTGGTATTTACCCTATGGACAAAGCTAGATATCAGTTACGAAATTTTATCTCACATCTAATCATGAAATATAACAGGGAAGAAACCTTCAACAATTTTGGCAATAAATTGAGCCGGAAAACCGTGGTGCACAACTGGTATCTCCTTCAATTACTATAACCGAGATAATATATGCTTTGGATACAATTTTATGTAGTTTCTATATCATGGTTTATCTTGTCTCAATTCTCCTGTTGATCATTAAATCCGTAATATAGGCATCATATGTTTATTATATCAGCTCATATTTCTAGTTCTATCATCATATTTCTAGTTGTATCTCTTTGCTTGATTTACTACTAGATATAAAAGAATTTAGGTGAAGATAAATATACATATTTTTTGAATGAATTTAGGTGAAGATATATAAACTGAACTTGCATTAAATCATTACTCCATGTACAGCATTAATTCAGTTATTGGTATTGCTAAACTTGATCAGATAAATGATTTCTGCCATTTTGAGAGTTTATCTATAATGCTAATTATGTGTGTGTTTATGTATGTGCATAAGAACATTGAAATACAATGAGTACCTACTGTCTTTTAATCTCATCGTCTGCCAGCAGTGCTGCTGAAGGCAAACATCTATATATTCAGCTGAAAAACTTAATTTGTGCATAAGTAATGAATGACATGTTGGTCCTAATTACAGTATGGTGACCTCTCTCTCTATGGAGTTCCCTCGGGTTAGTCAAATTGAGATCTGTGGAAGGAGAAGTACCATTTAAAACCCAGATAAAGAAGTATTTCTCGCCAACCTTAGAATAATTGGTACATTGATGGACTTGGATGCACTTTCCTGCCTCTAGACATTTCCTTAGAGAGAAGTAGTATACACTTTAACATGTATATTCATGAGGATGCTGAAACTGAACTAGAAAGATACTTGTGATTCCTTTGTTTTCCATGATAGTTTACTTTGGATCTCATATAAATGCTCTTTAGAACGCTTGAAAATTGAATTGCATGTTCATTTCTTGTACTTTAGGATGTAAGAATTTTTTCTTTTTGAATTTCTTAACTATTGGCACGTTGAAGCTCAGAGCTGATCCTTTGACAGATCACAGAGAGATACATTATTTGTTCCTGTTCAGCTTACAATTTCCTTTGCAGGCTTGGTGGTGGTGTTGCTAAGCAAGTGGTTGCTGCTGGGTTGAGGTGCATTGTGAGCAACCAAGACAAATGGTATTTAGATCACATGGATACTAGTTGGGAAAAATTTTACATGAATGAACCACTTGCAAATATCACTAACACTGAGCAACAGAAGTTGGTTATTGGGGGTGAGGTATGCGTGTGGGGAGAAATGGTAGATGGATCGGATATTGAACAGACCATATGGCCACGCGCTGCAGCAGCTTCGGGTACTTATCATACTTCAACTCATGTCAGTGTCGAATGAAATTGCTGATAAAATGCACCATATTCTTAAAGAAACATTTATTTGTTTGCATTTTTGTGAGTAGTGGTTAAGGAAAACAAAGCACTATGTCCTGAGTGCAAACCTAGTTAAGTGATACACAAATTTTGTTGTCCAGGATAAGTAAATAAACAAGGTTTTATATTGCACAAGAATAAAAATCATTAAGGTCTTGAAGGATTTCTACTAGAAAACTTAAGAGATTTGTGAGCTTAACTATCTTTTGGGAAATTACCAATCAATTAATGATGTTTATGTTTCTACAACCTGAAGTGGGCCTGGTAAATGCATGGTTATGTTTTGAGTATGACTACTATCCTTGGAATGAGGCAGGTGGCAGGAAGCCTCATTTTAAAAAGGCATCAAGAGATTCATTCAGCATGCTTGACTTGCATAACTATGTCTGTAGGAACACCAAAACATGGTATTTCTTAAGGGATATGTTAGTTGACTAGTTGAGTTTTTTCGTTATCCTCATAAACAGGCTTCATACTATACATGTTCGTTTTAACAGAATAATCCAATCGTCTAACTCTCTCAAGACAAATACCTGTGTGCTTTATTCTTTGTCTATATAGGATATAAAAACAAAAATTTTTAAATAGTTTAAACTTTTAGGATGCTTAATATGATTTGTATGCAACAGTTCAAAATTCTTGGTCTGGCATGCCACTGTTCCCAGTTTATTATAAAAAACTACATAGACTAGTGCAGAACACATTTACAAATAAGGAGATGCACATTTTACTTGTGCAACGTAGCCTACTAGAGGGGAGCTATATGTGAAGAAGAATATAAACTAAAAAGAAAAAAAATATTTTGTTTATGGAGTAGAAGGTAGTTTAATAGCCTCTAAATGAGATCCTTCATATAATTGGATCTCGTTCTAATTTATCTGAATCTATTGTTGTAGAATGGTGTCTTCGCATTTAACTAACCTCATACTTCCTTGCTTCAAATTTGTTTGACTGAAGAACGGCTATGGACTCCTTATGACAAGCTTGCTAAGGATCCAACACATGTTACTAGAAGGTTAGCACACTTCAGGTGTCTGTTGAATCAAAGAGGAGTAGCAGCGGCTCCACTAGCTGGACCCGGTCGAGGACCACCTGAAGAACCAGGCTCTTGCTACTCACAGTAGCAAGTAGCAACTATATATATTCAAGTCCAACTTCAAGTCTTGTGTGTTAAATGAAGTTTATTCGCAATTAACCTCATTGTAATGAGGTCATAATAATATGTAATATTAAAAATCAGGTTGCTTTCTGATTCCTTCTCATAAATAAGATTTTTTTTTCCTTGCTATTGACCAAAGTATATGCAATTTCATTCTTGAAAACTTTGTGGGTGTTTATGTGCACGCTTATAATTAAAAGACTGCAGGCTGAACTGAAAGCTTGCAGGCAAAAGCAATATGCCATTCTGAGGATCATTAACAATGAAAAGCAGCGTGTAGACTCCTTGAAATGTCAGGGGACTAAATATCTCATGGCAACGGTAAAACCATGGCATGAATTGGATAACCACCGAGGGAATTTATGCAGCTATGGGTAAAAACAGTGCCCGTGTAGGCTCATCAAATTTTAAATCTTGAAAAAGATGGCATGTATGTAACTTCTTATTTCAAAATATACATAAGAGAAATGGGATAGGTGCTCTCCACTCGAGACCGTTTAGAAGGGTATGCATGTGAAGCTGCAAGTATCAGAATATTCCACATGAATGAAACTTATTATATATATTCTCAAATTTATAGACAGCAGTTGTAGAACCAAACTCACAGGAGATCAGGTGCGTTAAAAGCTCTGTTCTAACCGTAAGAATCATTTCAACAGCAGCTCAAGGCCTCCAGGGTGGAGGAGGTGGTGGGCTCTGGGGATAGAGTGGTGGAACTGCTGAGAATATGGTATTTTTGTCAATGCCAAAGCCACCGCTGCTAGTTAGGGAGGCAAGTGCAGCAACTAGACCAGCATTTCCAGCCAAAGTTGGCTCACTGGAGTTATTGCTCCGCAGATCATGGAACTTGTCGAACCTATCAGGTCCTCCAACCATGGCTCCTGTTATGTTATTGGGATTGGGGTTACGAATGTCACGCCACTTCCATCCACCTTTGCACGAATACCTGTTCTTATCATGGGGTATTGATGCCCCTCGGTGATGCACATGTCTGGGAAACTTTGTGCCATAACCCACAACGTAGCTCATATTCATGGGATTTTTACCTAGAATGTAGTCTATCTACATGTATCAAAAGCAAATACCACAAATCAGAACTAGGCTGAGTCGGCTGGAAAATACATGTAGAGCAAACTTGAAACTGTATTGAAGTGCATACGTACCTGAGAGTTGGCGAAAGTCTGAAGTTCATCCAATAGTACAAATTTAGGGCCGCAAACGAACCCGGGAATACCGGAGGCATTCATATAATCAACAAAAAGTGATGCCAAGAAGGCAGCATTAGCCACATACTGAAGAGGCTGTGGCCTTCCATGGTTCAGCTGGATCATTCCCCCTGCAGATGACGAACATATCCAAATTAAATAATTATATAAGAAAGAGCTGCGCATAATCAAATTCAGTTCAAGTTTCATAATATATATGACACATATGCAATGCACCTTTAGTCCAGTTGAAGACATGGAACTCCCGAAGATAAGAACACATATTCAGAACAGTGACATTGTGATACATCCGCAACATGTCCTCATAAGGATATCCTGGACTCAAGAATATCCTCAACCTGGTCAACAGCAGCATGGCTCCAGGTAACTTGTTATCCCAACTCAGCACGCTTCTGTCTGGAGTCACGAAAAATGCCCTGGAGTTCCTAGGGATGCCTGGGTTGGTTGCCAGTGAAATATAGGTAACGTTTCCTGTGGCATAGTACAGCCACGCAGCCCCCCACATGTACTCATCGTAATAGCCAGTAGAGTTGTAGAAAGGTTCGATGTAAGGTTGTCCGCGAGAGTACGTTCTGCGTCTTCCAGATTCCCTCGCAAAAGTGAAGACAGTTTCTGCGCCTTTTACAAGCTTTTTAGAATAAGCATTATTGTCTCGGAACACTATTGAGGCGGCTGCTAAGGCTGCTGCCATTTCCCCTGCAAGGTCTGGGCCGGCTGTTACGGATATGGAAGGTCGCCTGTAGTCCATGTCTTCTGGTCTCTCCCAGCAGTAATGATCATCTGGTGCCGTAGAACCATTTAGAGATCCACCAACCTATATATAACATCAAATTTATCACTATTATTTTTGAGGAAATATAATATCAAATTAAGTTATATTAAAGACTAAAAGATTTCACCTGACAGTAAATTTTGTCAATTCTGGTAGCAGTGGAGTTAAATGTCAAGAGCAAGTAATCAGTACCCCATTTGATGAGATCTCGCATATGGTCATACTCACCAATGGCATGATATTTGTGATTATATTCTATGAGACTCCAGCTCAACATTGTCATAGTAAATGACATTGGAAAATTGAACTTGACATTGTCTCCAGCATCATAATATCCACCTACAAGCCCTCCCTTGTCATCTGTATCGTTTCCATCCTGAAGACCTGAATCCCCTCTCCATGGTATCCCATTATTCTTGGGCAATTTTCCAGCTGCACATGCATCTCACATATTGTTAAAAATGTTTGTTGCTGATTAAGCAGTTTCATTCTATCAATATTTCCTCTGTTCCCAGATAGCTGCGCTTATAAGTTATATATATTTTTAGTGCCGGGTGGCAAGCTACAAGTTTTAGTTTCATTGTTGCTAATTAATGGATGGCAATAGAAGAATGTAAAAGAAAATTATTCAACTTACATCTCTGAGCATTAAAAAAGAGGAGGGCCTTGTGGAGCGCAAGAGTGTAATTGTCAGGAGGAGGGGGATGGGACTTGTGCTTGGGCAAAGTCTTGGCAATGATGGTGGGCAGCGCAATCACTAGAAACGCAATAAGAATGGAGTAAACCGTCCATTTCAAGGCCTTCCGGCTGCAAACTATACAGCCCAAGTCCACATATTTTTTCTTTTTGGTTTCTTGTGGGTACAATAACCAACTCTGTTGTGTTTCGTCGAGATTATTAGTGTAGCGTTGCTGTTGAGATTGAAGGGCCCCTCTGTCCCATTCCATGTTCCGGCTTCTCTCGTCTTCTGTAGTTGACTCTGCTCCATTGATTATCTCGAAAGATCCTCCCCAGTTATTCCCAGAATGCATTTTTCTTCTTCTTTCTTAATTTGATCCAGGAAGAAGAAGATGATGGATGATAGTTAATTGAAAATCATCAAGCAGTAAAAGATGATCAGAAATGGGAGGTTGACTGACTTTTTATATGCAGAACTTTCTAAGGGAAATTCTATGCCCGCGCCTCTCTCTAACTACTTAATATTCCAAAGAAATTCCTGTATGTAATCGATGAAGAGAGAATAGAGAGAGAAAAAAGAGTTGACTCGATGAATGTGAATGTGATGTTTAAGGAAGGTTTTGGTACTTTATTATTCCTCAAAGAAAGAAAGAAAATGAAAAGCTAGCTGTAGCTGGTTTGGTTATGATCAGAGGTGACTTTCTAGCATACGTCTTCATGTTCAAACTCCAAAGTCAGACATTTGTATTACGCGCAGTGCGTGTGTCGTTTTTCTTGTCCATTGTTTTTGTTTCTGAGTTTTCTTCTCTATTTCACTTTCATCATATTTAAAAAACTAAAAACAAAGCCCTATCGAAAGCAATATGCTTGCACGTTAGTTATGATAAGGCTTTCAAATTTTCTTCTCGATCCATTTTCTTTAATACAATAATAATAATATCTAATGCAACTACAAATGTTGAATCTTGAATTTTTCAAACGTCAGCCACAGCTTTCTAACAAACTCTCTATAGAAATGCCCGTAGTTTGTTCCAAAATGAAAAATATTTATCAAATCAATAAAAATAAAATATTTTAAAAAGTTATTTTTACTTCAAATCTCATTAATTTAGTCTATGTGGAAGAAAAAATTAGCAGCGGATGACCCTGTTAATGTTATACCTACAGCTGTAATCACATTGTTTATATGTAATTTATAACAGCACAGCCCACTCCCTTAATTTTAGTTAGTAGCATTCATTCTAGAAATGGAAAAAGAGGGTGTTCGAGTTTCAAAACTTCAACAGACTAGCGGGTAGATACTTGTTGTTAAGTAATTCGTAAGTTTTGGATGAATTATCATTTTTTTTCTGTATTATCTTCGAGATATAATTTTAATTTTAAGAATTTTTTATTATTAAAGTAAAAATTAGTAGATAGACGGTGTTTAGAAATCTAAATTAAAAATATTGAAATTTATAGAGATAAAAAAAAGCAAAAACATGTTTAAAAATGGATAAAAAAATTGAGTGAGAACCAGTAAGTGGAGATAGTTGGTTGAAATATCGAAATTCTGAACTTATAAAAAAATGAATAATATAACCTTTGCCAATAACGCAAAAAGATATAGTGATATAGTATTTCTAAAATAAGTGCATTACTATATCGTTTAAAAACGTTAAACGTTTATTATTTTATAAATTTGAGAGAGTAAACATTTATTATAAAACAATACATTAATTGCTGTTCAATTTTATCATTTTTTTAAATTAATAATTAATAATAATTACTTAAAGCTATTAATACATTAAATAATTAATTCAAACCAAATCAAAATACATTAATACATCCAATAATCAAATTAAACCAAATAAAAGACACTAATTCAAAATAAATCCAAATCAAATCAAATTAAGCCAAAATATTAATACATTAAATAATCAAATCAAACCAACCAAGTCAATACATCAATATATTAAATAATCAAATTAAATAATGCCAAATGAATATGTTCCATGTCAATTTTTTAGATAAAAAATGCTCTCTCTCTCTCTATATATATTAGAATATAAATTTAACATTCTCCTCTTCTGAAAAAAAAAGTTTAACATTTTTCTTAAAACTCCTTCCTTCCCATAACTTTCGTCATATTTCTTTTTTTTTTTTTATTTAAAACTATTGTCTTATTTCTTTTTTAAGAGTGAATAAATCATTTTTTCTTTTTTTTTTTTTGCCTTACGCCAATAAAAAAAGATCACTTTTATTGAGAATTGTCTCCGTCTAATCGGATCCTAATTCCTTTTTATTATTATTTTTTTAAAAATACTTACAACCTGTTTAGAACAAATAAATGATGATTTTAAAATTTATTTATAAATGAATTTTGTTGGCTCAAGGTTTATTTCTCATCTTGATTTTGATGATTATCTTAAAACCAAATAAATTTATATATTATTTCTTGTGCTAAAAATTGTTTCATGCAGATTTTATTATTAAAGATTAATTGAAGAAATTATCTTCCTACATTAAAGACATTTGCTTAAAGACCATGAAAACTTGGAAGGATTATTTGGGTTGATATGTGTCTTAGGTAATTAATGTAGATTTGAGAGAAATAATGATTATAAGCACAAAATAACATTATCCTTCTCTCTCACTCAAAAATTAATTTTAAATATTTTAAAGTAAGAAAAGCTGAAAGTAATGATCAAAGATTGCTCTTCACGTTTTCTTTTCAAAATATCCTTAGAGCAAATCTTAGGTAAACGGCTAGTTAATGCATTTCTGATCTGCAGCAGAACTTCTGAACTCAACTGTCAGAACTCTGTTACAGCTGATTTGCTTTCTGGTTTTAAATACCATTATGGTTTAATGCTCTATCCATTCTCATTTAATGCTAACTACCGTGCTTATTTTAACTAAAGGACAGACTCATTAATTATTCCTCATGCCTCACCTTGCTTTAGCCGAAAATATGTGACAGAAGCATTTAATGCTTTCAAATTTTAAACGTTAACCTGTCATTTCTCTATAAAAGATTTTCTGTTCTTTCTTATTAATGTTGGACAAAAGTTGGAGCCATTGTTCAAGCTTTCAAAATCTCTCAAAGCTCTCTCTTCATCCCCCTTCAATTTCTTTTCATAGTTTATTCTTCAAGAAATATCATCCAAATGAAAAGATTTTATATTTTCATCTGTTTCTGAAGAATAGGTCTGTGTTTCTGAGTTTGAATCTGTAATCTGTTTTTCTGTGCTTATAACTACATTTCTCTCTTTCCATATAGATTTTGTAATCTGTTGTGGTTAGAGATTTTCAAAAAGGAAATATACTTGTGTATTAGCTTAGTTGAGAAGCTAGTGTGTTATAGGCTTTCAAGCAGCTTTCTCCTTGAGTGAGATTGTAAAGTCTTGATCTGAGTTTTTTTATCTCTGTAAAATAGAAAAGGGTAAAGGTCAAATAGAACCTGTGAAATCTAGTGGGTTAAGTTTAGATTTAAGTGATTAAATCTATTTCTTTGTACTTATTGGTTTGTCTCTTACCCTTGAAAAGAGATAACATAGTGGAACATCTCAAGATGCGTCCTGGGAGTAGATGTAGGCGAGTTAGTGCCGAACCATTATAAATCACTGTGTCTATCTTCTTTCCTTTTCTGAAGTTGTTGCTTGATTATTTTCTATTTGCACAAGTATTTATATTTCCAGAAATGCTAAGTTAATTTAAGTTCAGTTCTGAAATGTAAACAAGCTCTATCTATGTATAAAATTAGAACTCTAGATTTCTTCATCATAATCTTCTGAAGTTCTAATTGGTTATTCTAAATTTATTTTTGTCTGAATCTTCAAGTTTAATCTATTTTCCAATGTTACAAAAAGGTTTGTGAAGAAATTCTAAACTCAATAACTTCTCTTCCCGAAGTCTTTCTAAACTTGCAGTAGCTCTGTGAAGCTATTCTAAACTTGATAACATTACTTCACTGAGCTGTTCTAATCTTGGAAGAAGACTTGTGAGTCAATTCTAATTTCAATTGCTATACTTCACACAGTCATTCTAAATTTAGAAATGTGTTGTAAGAGTATTCTAAACTGAATATCTGTCTCTTACAAATACATTACAATTCCGTTGCAAATAGAATTCAAATTTGATGCTTTTAAAAGCAAAATTTTTAGAAAGCGCAATTCAAACCCCTTTTGGGTTGTGCCATACCTATAAACGGGATCCATAAATTTCAATTAAAATTCATTTATTTTAAATTGTAGCATACTAAATATGACAAATTCATTTGCAAATGAATTTGTCATATTTAGTATGCTACAATTTAAAATAAAGAATTCAATTGAATTTCACAAAATTATATTTGAAAATTCTTAAATGAAAATTTATTTGTATTTATTTTCTAACATATCCTTAACATAATAATCTAATAAAAATAAATAATAAATACCAATTTATATTTATTATATACAATATCATAACTTTTTATTTTTTTTACTAAGATATAAATAGTAAAATTCATATAAATAATACATTCACATTCCATTATAGCTGTCACACCCCAATTTTCATATGGTGCGACGGTCCTAGGGTCTAGGTAGACTTAAAGCCATCAAGCACCTCGTAGAACCCACAATACATATATTTCTTATCTTGGATATTTACTCAAGTGGGGCACAATTAATTTATTTACTTCTATTAAATTCCAAGATCACTGAGAATATTCTTTCTCACATTCTGTATAAACACATATTACTCTCCCAATACTGTTACATTAAAGCTTACATACATCCAATACTAATATCATTCACAAGATACTATGGAGCAACTAGAGTTCAATAATATTTACATGATCACAGGCTTCTTATTGGAAGAAAGAAATCAAGAAGTTGACGTACGAGGATCACCTCTATCTGAAACCACAGACGCTTGAATGAGTCGTCAACTCAATAAGATTATAGTGTCATATAGGTAGTGTATACAATGAAAAGTAATTCAAGGTTCAACATTTATAGCAATACCAGATGGTAGTACTATTATTAACTCATCAGAAATAAATTCATATGAAAGGAATTATAGTAATCGGATCAATATCACAAATGAAACATCAAAAGGGTTTCATAGTAATTAGATCAATATCACAAATGAAATATCAATAAGAATTCACAATATTCAAATCAATGTCACAATGAGATATCACGAATATGACAGATAATCACATATATAATACTGAATAAAACATATCACTATGTATATTCCAGTGCTATCACACATTCAACATATTAGGGCGAAAACTTCTCCCTTTTATCTAAAATCTCTATGTGCACATAGCCTGATGGTATAGCCTCCATCAAGATTGGGATTCTATCATATTGGCTAACAAATGGCTTGGAGCAATCAAAATAGGCATAGAGGCCAAATAGGTTCTAGAATTTACAATTTCAATATCGCAATAAATAAATAGTTTCAATACCAGCAATGATACGTATTTGATCAAAAGTTTCAATATGATAAGGAAGGGTTAGACATTAAAACTCACCTTGAAAATGAGAATTTGATTCCTATCGATCACTTATAATTTTAAAATGATTATGTAGTAATTATTGCCCTATATTCACATTTAAACATATATTTCACTTTTAGTTTGCTTCTAGTTCTTTATTGACGTTCAAAGTTCCTTAATATTTTAATTTATTAAATTTAAAATATGAATTTTTAGGGACATAAATTATACATATTAAGCTTTATATTCATTTACTATATACTCATGTTCATTGCTAATTTACTCATATTTTAATATTCTCAACTTAGTGCAAATCTAATAAAAAATAGAATTTTCTACACATGAGTAGTATGTGTTTATTTAATTAAATATTTATCTTCTCACATTCATTTATTTTGAAATTTTATTAGGTATTTCTTAACATCTCAAGGTACTCCCATATTAAATTTCATGAATTTTGGAGTTCATTAATCTATTTAAATAAATTAATTACAAAACTAAAATTTTCAGTTTTAAAATACTGAGTAGTCTTCTTCATTTTATTAATATTTTCAATTTCATTCATTATTTAGACTTTTCCTTTTAACACAACTTTACTAACATTTTAGGCTGTCTTTTTGTAAAATTTAATAATTTTTGAAATTCATTTGCATATTTAATTGAACAAAATATAGTGGTTGAATTTAACCAGTCTCATTAAGATAGTTTGGAAAAAATAAAATTTTCCTAGCTTTTACATATTTAATTACTTTTATCCAAATAATTTCTACATATTGAATAGTTACTTAATATATTATAAAGATATATTTTAAACTTTAATTTATTAAAATAAATATTAAAATTTAGAAAATATAATTTAAAATTTAAGATATAATTTTTAGATTCATACCTTTATTTGCTCGCTTATAATTTTCTCTTCCTTCCTATGAATTTTGGTTTAATCACTCTTTAGAACACTTGTATATTTCTAATATTTTATGATAAATGATCTTGGGCAAGTAGGATATTTATAGAGAAATAAATGAAATGAGAACACTAAATTTGAAAATGAAGATGTGAATAGAAGAAAATGTGGTATTTTCTCTAATACACTTGTTTTTCCTTTTCTTAATTTAGATGATGAGTCACTTGATATTTTATGATGATTGATTTCTAATAATTATTAGATTGATTGAAAAGAAAAATGTGAAAGGAAGAAATTAACTTGAAAATGTGAAAAGGAGAAAATCAAATTTGAAAAGAAGGTATGAATAAGTGAAAATATAGTCTCTTCTTAAATACACATGTGTCACGACCCAAAACTGTGGGCCGGACCGGCACTAGGACCTGAGTAAGCTTAAGGCCCCCGAGGCTCGTAGTAAGCCTAATCTCTGATTTCAACACCATAATTATATGAAAATATTCTACAAGTTGGCCCATTATATTTTCAGTGATTCAAACTATCACAGGGCCTTATTTTATTCAACTCAATTATTCCCATAAAGTCTTACATACACTTAACATTATTATTATAATAATAAATCTTAACATAACTGCGGATTTTCTACTACTGTATTACTACAAAGAATTCTAAATAATTCTATCTTATACCTTTACATATTTCTTTAAATAACTTAAAAAGAAAGAAAACTAAAGCCCCAAATATATACAATTGATTCACCAACTCCTGAAACAACATAAAGGATAAGGGGGGAAAGGGGTGAGTATAAAACTCAGTGAATAATAACATATAATACTAAACCCACACATTCACACAAATGATACTTAAGGCATTCTAAATGGACATTCTCCATTCACACAATGACAA
>CANUEX010203943.1:0-77515 GCA_948099535.1 Jatropha multifida | reverse complement strand
ATTTCATATGCATACCATATACTCTTTATATTATTTAAAATAATCATGAATCATTTCCTATTTCTATTGTTATATTGATATTCTTCATCTTCCAAATATAATATTCCAGTTCTATAATCTCAGTTTTTGATATATAATATTCTGGCTCCATAAATTTATACAATTTCCGCCCTTGATTACATTCATATATTGCATTTATTGTATTGAATATATTTAGTGAATAATTGTGATGTGAAATAATGTGCTTTTGTATCTGGGTGGAAATTGGAACGACGTATGTCATTATAGGTTAGTGGATCAGGTATGGGGGATTGGCTCCCCGATATATGTATATTATTATAATGGAAATTGGTCGGGGGCCAATAGGTGGATTCATGACTTCACTGACCAATTTTCACATGTGAATATTTGAATGTGATTTGTTTGAAGATGCTGATATTGTATCATATGTTTGTAAAAGAATGTTTATTTTATATATTGTGAAAGCATACTACCTGAATGTGTGGGGTTGCATTATTTATTATTATTCACTGAGTTTAGTGGAACTCACCCCCCTTTCATAAACATTTTTCAGGAAATAAAAGTTTCGCTGGTCCATAAGACTATGCATCGTTCTTCGTAGAGATTTAAACATGTTAGTATGAATCGTATAATAAGTTTGTGGTTTTCCACACATTTTATTTAATTCCACAATTAGGATGTTAAATTAATATTTGGTTACGTAAAAGAAATTATCTTGCGATTATAAATAAATTATGGAGCGATTTCTGAATACTTGGAGACTGTATGATAGGAACAGTTTGACTATATTATGGCAGTTAAACTTTATATGAGGATATATTTTTATTAAATGGATATGAGCCCAAGCTGTGAACAGTATATAATATTAAGGCTGGGCCAGAAATATTAACTCTGATTAATTTATGAATAATGTCATAATATGGGTTTGCTATTCCCTTAGTTAGATATTAATAGTAATGGATTTTGATAGTTTAGGCTTACTACGGGCCTCGGGGGCCTTAAACTTACCTAAGTCCTAATGCCGGTTCGGCCCACGATTTTGGGTCGTGACATGGAGAGAGAAGGTTGAAGATGACACAATGCAACTCCTTGCATCGTGATTTGGCCAAAGCTGAAAGAGAAGGTCATTGGTTGTGGAGGAAGAGAGAGAGAGAGAAATTGAGCGACACTGCCAAAGAAAGGAGCTCAAGTCAACTGATTCCAACCACATTCGCAGCTTCTCTTGATCGTTGCACCAGTCAAAATAGGAAGGAAGAGAGAGAAATCAAGCAACACTGCTAGAGAAAAGAGCTCAAGCCGACCAATTGGGCTGGGGTCACCGAAAAATTGAAGAAGAGACTAGAGACATGATTTCCTGATCAAGAACAAAATCGCAGCTTCGAGCAATTGCTGTGCCAGTTCAAAAAGTGATGATGGAGAGCAGAGCACGATGAGGAGGCAATAGCGACAGGAGAGGTTGGCGTTTGCCGAACCAAGTGATGATCGAAAAAACGAAAGGGGATCGAGAATGGAGCTATCAACGCTAGTGGAGAATGAGAGGAAAATATCTTTCTAGACAAAAAAAAGTGAACATTTAGTTTCCAGGGCTTTCTAGACTGATTAAGGTTCAATTTGAGTTTGGTTTGATTCAAATCATGGGTTTTTGAAAATATCATTGATTTAGAATTAATAATTAAATTTTTAAATGAAAAATTTTGAAAATAAAATTTTGGGTTGTTTCAAACTCAAATCAACAATTGATAATTAAATTAATACACATATATATCTATCTCAAAATTTTAACAATCAAATATACTTAATAAATTCATCAAATTGATAAAAAAATAATAGCACTATAAATTTTTAGTATGACATATATATTGTCCATAATGGGTTAACCTAGTCATATCTTATCTCATATATATATATATATATATATATAGAGAGAGAGAGAGAGAGAGAGAGAGAGAGAGAGAGAGAGAGAGAGAGAGAGAGGTATCCGTTGTCAAACTTAAAATTCAATTGTGTCATACAAAAATTTATCAACTCTAATCACTATTTTATTTAAAAATAATGATGTAAAATATGATAACATATATTAAATTGATAAAATTAAATTTCTCAAGAATAAATTAGTAACGGATTTGACATCCGTTGCTAAAATTTGTTCCTAATCAGTTGCTAAGGTGTTGCTAATATTTATGCCAAAATTTTTCGCGAAATTTAGCAAGGGATAACACATTCATTGCTAATTTTTGTTGCTAATCCATTGCTAAACCTTGTCTAATGCAGCTGCCAAATTTTTCGCAACATTTAGCAAGGGATAATACTTCCCTTGCTAATGTTCATTGCTACTCCATTACTAAGCCCTGACTAATATTGGCACCAACACTTCCTATGACTATTAGCAATGGATACAACATCCATTGCTAATATGCCTTGCTAATCCGTGGCTAAGTTCTGGTTAATTCTTGTGCCAAAATTTCCAATGCAATTTAGCAGGGGATTGTATTCCCTTGCTAATGATCTGTTGCTAATCGGTTGCAATGTCATTGCAAAGCGCTGAAAATTGAACTGACTTCATATCTCTTTCTATCCGTGACTAATTAGCAACGGATACCAAATATTCATTACTAAAATGCATTTTTTAGTAGTGGAAAAAATTTGTTGAACCCGTAAGAAGATGGACTCAATTAGGAGTTTCATTAACAGCGACTTTTTTTTGTTTTTGTATGGGTTTGAAACACTTTATACAATATAAAAGCTAGGAATTGTAACTTTTTCATTTGGAATGACTCCATTTTGCTTGGGAAAAAGTTATCAATTGATCCCACACCTAAAGTTGTCTACCTTAGTGAAATAGAAGTGGAAAGTGATCATGTAATTTCTCTTCAAGATTTCGATGGATTGCCAGAAGAGTACAAGGAAGTTAATCGTGGTCTACACAAAGCCTCGAAGACATTGATGCGGTTGAAATTGGGCATAGTGTTTCGAAGAAGTGGACGCGGTGCATCATTGTATTGGGATTAATTTGTAACTATTGTGAAACTATTTTCAACCCAGACGAATCAAAATTCAACTAGGGTTGGCCGGCATGGAATTTTGAAATTTTAATTTTAATTTTTTTTTCACATTAATGGTTTGGGTTAGTATACTAGTGGGTGTGTTTGAAATTTAAATTGTTAAAATGGGGGGGGGGGGGGTTTAATTTTGCTAATTTTGGATGCAATTTGTGCTTTCAAAAACCATTTAATGGATTAGATGATTGCACTTCTTCAAAAGACTATATTTACTATTTATCTCTATTGTTTCTAATATGTGGAAGGTTTTTTTACGTGGTTGGAAAATTGAATTAAATTTTGTTTTAATTTCAATTCCATTGATTTTAATTTTCTAGAATTCCCTCGACTAAATCAATGAGATCAAGCATCTGGGTCAATGAATATTTAATCCAAATAATTTGTAATAATGTAAGCTGAGAAGATATGTTATGATGATATATTCTAAGTAATTGGTTATAAAGCGAACAGCTTTCCAACTTGTAGATGTAACCATGTTAGGTGTCATGAAGGGCTCATCTATCCTTAGGAGATGGAAAAATGACAAGGTTTAAATAAAAATATTCGTGTAATCATGGCCCTATGCTACAAACCATCACATGTCACGGTTATGGCAATTTCAAATAGTGTATTACACAATGGAAACTGCAGAAAGACCAGCCAAGGGATCATGAAACTTATAGAGCAATAGTTAATTTTATTAAAGTTGGTTAAAATAAGGTAGTATTAACTGATGCACATTTGCGATAGCGAAATTTATTTCCTGAGTAAGAATGTCAAATTTATCAGTTGACCATAGTTACAATTATAATTAGGTGAAGTCAATCGTAATTACGCACAATTACAATAATAATATTAAAATGTTTTGTTCCAATAATATATTAATATTATCATTACATGGTAATTGCATCACATTTTATTAACCATTAAACAGAAATAGCATATTTATATTGATAAATACATTAGAAGTATGATTGTAATTTTACTACTATAGATGGATTTTGATTTTAGCAGTTTGCCAGCTGTTATATGTTTTATCTACTAAAGTATTGAAATTTTACTTTATTATATATTAATATTGCACGGACGAAAAAAATCATTTTTAATCCAATCTAATGTAATAAATTTACATCAACATTACTAGATATAAGCTACACTGAATGAGTTTGTAATGAGTATCAATATTGGTACGTAAATTTAAATGAAGTTGGATATCTTATATTCAATCGAATATAGATATGGGTAAGGCAGATCTTTGTGGATGATCAATTTGTCAATTATCTTTTAGTTTAGACTGCGATTGGATTTGGAAAGATCAACTCCCTCCCTCCATTGTGGCTTCGGTTGTTGCAACCTTTGCATAGTTTCGTAATATTCAAATTTTATTTTGAAATTAAAAAATATTAAGCACAATAAACAGCGAACATATAAAAAATAGATGTTTGTACTAAAAAATAATAAAAATACATGACACAGTTGACATAAATTTTATTATAAGAAATAAAATTATACGCATACTAACAATTAATTTTTTTTATCATTATGATTTTTGTTGAAATTAATAATTTAACGGGATATACTTCGATTAAATCCTATATATGCATATATGGAAGTTAATTTATGTTATTATATGATAGTAAGCCAGCAATATATCATCTTGGAACCTTTAGTTGTAATATATAAATTGAATGTTATCATGCAGTATGGCTCGTAATAAAAAAAATTGCATGAAATTTATTTGGCATGTTTAGTATCAGTTGCCATATGTTTGTTGGTAGAATAAGTTAAGCAATAAATTTACAACTAATCTAACTTAATTACTACTTAATGCAGTTATAATTCAGTCACAAGAAATTTAATTAAAATTGCAAGTAATCTTTAACCAAAGTCATCCGCCGCCAATCAATCAATATATATATAAATTGTAATGAAAGACTCAGTTTGGAACCAAAATATATGAAGTTAATAGTGAAGTATGTGATATTTTCACATGCAAATGGAAGTCTTGTGCCGCTAACTTGGACCACAAGTGCAAGTGGAGAGAAATTACCTTTCAATATTAGTCAAATGCCATCAGTGCAGTGTCTGAAAATGAAACGGGGTCATAGCATATCATCATACCATTGTCAGTGTTAGTGTTGGTGTATGTAAGAAAATATACCATTGTCAGTGTTTTAATTTCAGTTCCATTGATTTCAAATATATATGGTGTATGTAAGAAAATAAAAAAGACGTGAACAACCAATAAATTTCACTCCATATATGGTATTATAGGTCACGCAACACCATATAAAAATGATCCAATGTAATGACACTTAAGCCCACAACCCTATAAATAATAATCTTTGAAGGGTAACAAAAATGTAATTTCATACGCGTTTGACTCTTTGACTACGCAGGTCATTGGCAAATCAGCTAATATAAAAGCCACCAAACCCCATATGATTTAACGCATACAAAGCCAGAGCTTCATTTTTACTTTTGAGTGTTCTATTGACAAAGCTAATGTCCAAGTGTTTACCACTGGCATCTAGCAAAGCATTTGCACTTTACCTTTTTAGTTTTTAAAAGAATTTTTTTATTGTTTGACTATTACATCACATATGAATGGTTTGGACTAATGTGCTTTACACTCTATTTGTCCATTTCCTTCATTCTAATCTAGCTATATTGGAAAATAAACAGTCTTATACTGTGGTGTTTTTGTTTTCCAAAAGTTGTTGCCCATCTTTGTTACCAGATCTTAGTGTTTTCCATCGCTAAGATTTGGGATGATTGATGAACATAAATTTTTTTTCTATTTCTTCTCCATTTTTATATGGTGGATTTGGTTTCAGGGTTTTTCCTATTAGTGAGATAAAGTCCAGATCTACGTGTTTGCCATCACATAGATCTAGGCAACCATCTCATAGACATATAATGTTTGTGAACATTTTTAGTTTTTTAGTTTTTTTATATAAATATTTTTCCAAAATAGCCCAACAGTTTTTATTCGTCAGATCTGGCGTTTGTCAACGGTTCATCATTTTTCAGATCACTTCGTTTTTTGTGATAAAAAAATTCCCTTTTCAGTTAAATTTCAAGTGCAAATTTTATGTTTTATATCTCATTGCAGAGACATATCACAAACTCCATATGTTATATTTGAAGGGTTTCTTCCGCAATCCTTCCTATATCAATAACTTCATAGCTTTATAGATTTATGCCAATTTGGAATACATCTCTGGCAATACGTTTGTAGTTTCAATTTCATGACCCGCAAATGATTTATATTTTTTTACATTTGAAAAATCCTATATTGACTACTGTGTTCATAAATTTTGGAAGGTAAATGTTGTGTATGAGGGTGTTTATTGCATTTTCTGATGGATTTTTTTTGTCATATTCAAGGTCCAACAATAGTGAACCGAAGGTTTTGCATAACACTGGTCACCAACGAGGCGATTGCTAAGGGTCGATTGGTAATTTTCTATCCTCTACATGACGTTTTATTGTGATAATTTCAATACGACTGCTGTAAGAAAAATTAATTACCTTAACAATCATGTTTGGAAGCTTTCAACCTTCACATGATTGAAATAGTTGTATTACATAATAACGTTTATATGTATAAAAATGTGTAGGAATGTTAATGTGTGTGTGTGTCTAATTGATGTTGTTATTTTGTATCTGTAAATCCACTTTTCGAAATGTAAATTATAGTTTCCTACTGTGTTCCATTTGTAGGAGCTCACTCCAAGATTTTCTAATCGTCATTACCAGGCTATTAATAGCAGAGTTCACATTATGGTTGGTAGAGAATTGTTCCCGGTCATCATGGAGAGTAATGAGTATAAGATTCTTGTCATTTCTATAGGAATGTCTGAAATATTTGCTCGATACCGTGTTAGGTCAGATTATAAGATCATGGTCCAGTATTAGAATAGGAATACCTTGAATGCTGTGATTTTTTATAGGTATGGTAATTCAGTTCCTGAGCGTGCTAATCTGAATGTTGCCCCTCCACCACCAAATCATCATCATCCTAATGCAGATGAGCCACCTGCTAGTGTTGTGGCCCCTGTAATTTCTAAACCTATGATTGTTAATAATGAAAATGTTGTTATCCCTACGATTCCTGAGCCTCATGTGCTTCCTAAGACTGAAACTATTATTGCCTATGCCAAGGCTGAGCCAAGTACCAGCCCCCACCATGTTGATGTTGTCGACACAATTGTTGTTCCAGTTACTGCCATACCTGCCGCCACTGCTAAGAAATCCTACACTGGCAAAGCAACCAAATCACCAACTTCTACTCTTGATTGCAAGGACTCT
Organism: Jatropha multifida; assembly: GCA_948099535.1. Classification (NCBI taxonomy): domain Eukaryota; kingdom Viridiplantae; phylum Streptophyta; class Magnoliopsida; order Malpighiales; family Euphorbiaceae; genus Jatropha; species Jatropha multifida. Next base: position 70,142 of record CANUEX010203943.1, on the reverse strand, counting down.
CCAAGCAGCTTCAAGAAAGCACTAAAAAGGTCAGCGCCTGTGAAGGATTTATTCTCAACAAAGGGAAAAATAGTAAATACGCTTTATCTTCTTCCACAAATGTGCCAACTAATCCTCTCCATCCAGTTAAAACTGCTCCGGTCCCACTGGAAATGAAGAAAGTTATCACTACAAACATGCTGGAGTCATGGAACATTATAAGCATGACTTATATTCGAATTATATGCTATTTATTTACAATTCTGCATTTAATTCAATAATTATTATATGTGCAAATTATGTGATGAATTTTTGTTATTTGCCTATTGGTAGACCATTGACAGTGAGTTTTACTGTTGATATATACAAGGCTGGAATAAGGATCTGCAATTGTGGCAAATTGTGGCACAATTGTGGCACAATCGCTCTAATGCAATAGGTTGTTTGACCGGTTTTCAAGACTTAGTCGACATCATGATGGTTGAGCCCTGTGATACACTTTGTTTTAGGACTAGTGCTGTTCCACAGACTCTCTATGTTGATGTCCTCTATGAGGGGTTGTCTGAAGCCTTAGAAGGTTGATCGCTACTGTTGTGGTTCTGCAAGACACTTATCTAACGTTTTTGTTGTCTACTTTGCCATGCACTTTTATCTAAATATGAACAATATTAATATTTGTTGGTCTGTTATGTAAGTATGGTATTACATAGTTCATTAGGTCATCAAGAGAGCAAACTCAAACTAATATGTTTGCTGGAAGCTAATCTTTTTGTATGTAGCCACCTAGTGTTACCTACTTCCAACAATTGGGTTGATAATTACTCAACTTAGGGTAATATCAAGCTGTCATAAAGCTAGAAATTGGATTAAAGATTAGTTTGGGGATGATCTTTTAGTTATGGTTATAACCTTTCATAGGAATGTTAATATTAATTATATATGATTGGCACTTTAACAATATATTATGAATGCAGAAACCACTTTATATAATTGTTTCCCTTTCTTTTGGCATGTTTAATGTATATAGTTATGCATCATTTAGTTGTTCATTTAATTGTACATGCAAATTATAAATAAATTTTTGTAATGCACTATATAATTGCATAAATGAGCCAACACAGTAACGAAGACATTTTGACAATATTCAATTATTTATAATATCACATAAGCAAATTTATAAAGTGAGCCAACCCAAAACGTGACAATTTGGACAATTGAGTTACTTATATATGAAGTAAATGATATTATAAAGTGAGCCAACCTAGATATTGGTACGGATTTAAAAATTTTTGTTATTGATTTACTACAGTGAGCCGACCCATGAACTAAGGCCCATTTTGAAAATAATTTTACTATATACCTAAAATCTTAACTTACCCAACCCAGGAACTCATGCCCATTAAACATTTTTATAATTGCCGAACTAAAACCATATGTCAGTCAACCCCGGAACTGAGGCCCAACCCCTAATCCATGCTCATTAAACGTGACTAATTGCCCAACTAAATTGAACATTAGAAAAAGTCCCATAAAAAATCATTAATCTTTTGTAAAGTAATTCAAGGTTGATCATATTGTTAGTAATTTAAAATTCAACTAAGCCATATTATAAGGGGCACACTTACAGCATTTTGGTGAATGACATTCTTTGAGAAAAGTGCATTCTATTATTGCATTCTCTATCATATTTGAAGGCCCATACATTTCTGTTCATTATCAAATTACTATAAAGGCACCATGCATAATGCCATTGAAATGGATTGTGGCCCGCTTTAATATGTGAGCCATTTTCACAGAAATTAATATTATCAAAACTCTTACGTTGGAATTTGATATTTTTCACCACATAATTATGATTTTTCTTCAATCTTGGCCTCATTCACCACCTTCTAAGGTAAAAATCACATGTGTACCAAACTAAAATAACATTAACACTTCACCCCAACATAATTACTAATTAAATTATCGGATTTCCGCCTTTACCATATTACATCTTAAGGCTGCATATATCATAATGCAAATATAGATGTGGACCCACACTAACTACTTAATCAGTCTTAAGCATTCATGACTCTTGTAATGTATGCAAAGGTGTTTAAGAGTGATCTACAAAATAAAAGGTGTTTTGATAATTATAAAATATACATGTATTTTACCATTTATTTTAATTAAATTTAGCTTTATTTTGAATATTCAAATAAGAATAAGAATCCATTTTGCATGATTTTCTCTCTTTATTGGATTCTCACATGGACTACACCAACATTTGCTATTTTGAGCAAAAATGGACCAAATATGACCCATTTAGCATCAAACCAAGACAAATAAGGCTATTGAAGCCTTGTAGATATTGAAGCCCAAGTAAAACTCCTAGAAAGCTGAAATAGCCCAAGTCTAATGTTCAAAAATAAATAAAAAAAAAAGAATAGTGAAAAATTGATTAACGTGGACAGCTGAGAACCAAGCACGAAGTGAGCTGTAAAATGACCTCCTGATAGATCGTTTGGACTGAAACATTGCAGTTTTGACAGGAGCATTGTATCCAGCCTTGTGAGCAGTCTCCTTCAATATTTTTTATCCGCCTTTTGCATGGTTGAGAGCAGCTTGGCAGGCTCAAGTTGTGCAAGTTGTTGAAGAGGACGTGGACCAATAGAGACCGATCAAAGATTCCACCACCCATTCAGCCTAAAGAAAAAAGAAAGATGAAGCTACGTGGAAGAACCTGGACTAGACAAGATAACCTTCGAAATGATCTTCTGACAAATCACTTGAACTAAAATTGCAACGTTTTGGAAGAAACAATGCACCTGACTTAGATGTATCTCCCCATCTGATTATTTTACTAGTTCTTTCACTTCACATGGGCAGTGGAGACAGCCTTTACAGATACAAGTGGTGCAAGTTGACATGTTGATGATGTGGACCAATGAGGAACAAGGAAGAAAAGTCTATCTAAGGAAGAAAGAAAGAAACCAAAATGGGTTAGTTACTCTCCTTTTAGCCCTTGTGGCCCGTGCATAAGAAAGAAAGAATGGGAGTAGCCAATCAAAGGAAGGTAATCAAAGTGAAAAGAGATTCAGCAGCTTAGGTTAGTGTTATTGTAACACAGAAGGAGGGGAGCTATTTTCTCAAGTTTTGGACATGGACAACAAGGTTAACCAACCAAATAAACTCCAAAGTTTGTTATTTATGCCTTTCATTTCTTTTGTGTATTTTATTTGCGTTGATTTATTTGTAATAATGCTAGGTTAAATATTTAGATATAGTTATGGGATTTATCTATTAATTTAAAAATGCGACTTTGAATAATTTAATTTATGTTGAATGTTTAATTCCTGATTTAATATGTTGAACTTAATGCCTGTGAATATGTCAAGATCCCATATTTGCATGATGTTAGATTTATTTGAATAAAACCGAAAGGGTGACAAATTAGGTCGAATCTCACATATTAAATCTAAAATTTATTTTTAGACCTAGAAATATGCTAAGTTCTCTGAGGGTAAAAGAATTAACACCAGCTTAATAAATTAAAATTGTGTTAGGCTACGAAAATAGAAATGTATAATTTTAATAGTCCATTTAAACTCGAAAGAGGAATTTGGATACTTTACGTTAGTTCTCATTCAAGAATTAGCATAACGTTTTAACCATGTTAGACTATAAAAGTAAATATCATATGGTTATAGCAGTTCATTTAAACTTGAAAGAGGAATTAGGACACCATAAATTAATTATTTAAAGTTTGCACCTAAGAATTAATAGAGATCCTATAACTAGACCAACTTTATAATTATTTATTGAATTTATTTTTTATTATCTCCACTTGCTTATTTTAATTTGAATTTATTTAATTTAATTGCAACTGAATTTAATTCAAACTTAATTTAATTTCGATCTTCCTAATAATTGTTATATATAACAAATTAATAGTCTATAGCCCAATCTCTATGGGACAATAATCTTTTTACTACTTGTACTACCCATATACTTGCGGAACACACTCTCTAATCTAGATAGTCAGAACATGTTCCAATTATAAAATTACATCAAACACCATCCATCATCCGCAACAAATCAACCATATCAACACTGGACACTTGAATCCTTGGTGTCTGGAGCGTCTCAAAATGTTGGGAATTTGAGGCTTGTGATTGTACAAGTTGATATAAATTTATGTCAAGCATTCCTTGAACATCACTTTGCATGTAAACAATACTGAATCATTAGCAATTGACAAAATCAATAGATTATACAAAATACCAAATCAACGAAATTCATACCAACCATACCATTAATAAAAAGACATAATTCATATAAAAAAATGTAACAGAAAATTGTTTTTGACAAATTTAAACAAACAATGATGGCTGACAAAAAAAATGCATATGCAATTTTGACTGTTAATGAGACATGTAATCATTATGCCTCTGGATTTCTAAATTTTTTTCCCACACTATACATTATAATATAAAATTAACATCACTTATTGCTACAATTATGGGTACATCAAAATCATTCCTAACTTTTTCTCTTGTTATCTTCCATTGCTTTTTCGGTGCTAAAGTCTTCTGCCATTCTTCTTCTTCATTTCCATTCTGGATCGCTTACTTTAGGAGTTGGGTCTGCCTCTACGCTTCGATATATTGGAATCTGCATAAACAATTGAATCCCCATTATCATTTAATCCTTTATTTGGACACTCACCAATGATGTTATTCGTTAATAGGGAGTTCTCCCTCATAGCCAAATTTGGCTCTTCATCCCAATTTTGAACCTTCTTCACCATACTAGACAGTTCACTCAATATATAAGAATATATGGAATCATTTCCACAAGCTGAGTCTACTGCAATAGTAAATAAATCTTCTAATGCTTTCATCTTTCTAGCTTGTCCTGAGAATTGTATGTCATATTTATTTGACTTTATTTTTTTGTGCTATCATTTCACATCTTTTCTCCATCGATTAGGATATATCTTCCTGGTAATTCCTCCACATCATGCGTAGCAATCACACACAATGCATGTGAGCATAATATACCCTTGGGCTCAAACAACAAACAACTACACCTCACATCAATATTACTATTGTTGTAGGTCACATCATAGCAGACACGCTTCCAATATCCCTTATCAATATAAACCTTGCAATCAACAGAGTAAGTGTACACAGTAGAATGAGATTTCATAAGACACAGGCAATAATATATCATCTTTCAAAATTCCTTTTGAACCTTCACATACATTCTATGGCTATAAGTCTCTTAGAACTATTTCTCAATAGCATACTGACTGAAAATTGGAATGTTGGTATTCATTGAATCAAAATTAGCTTGGGTCTCTTTCTCTATATTATCAATCAAGGCCAATTCATATTGGTTTACAAACTACTTCCAATTTGCTCCTCGAATGTATGTACCCATCAAAATAAGAATTCATGCTTTCACTTCTTTGAGTCGATGACATCCCACCCCAAAATTGCCTCCTAACAAAAATGGGGACCCATTACTCATTCCCTTCATGTAGATCAATAAGCCAAGAATGGTCAAATAGTTTAAAAGTTTCTAGCATTGATGCCCACCCTATCTCAAACTCATCAATTGAACAACTATCATAAACCAATTGCATGAAATAATCCTTGGTGTCATCATATTGTTTGAATTTCTTGAACTTTTAAGGAAATTTCGACATGATATGCCACAAGCACCACCTATGCTTAGCATTAGGAAAAACAATGCTCATTGCTTTCGCAATACTTGGACACTACTTGGTGATAATGGTAGGTGGAGAAACATCCCCATGGATCGCAACCACTGTCTGAAAACCCATATAAAACTTGAAACTTTCTCATTACATATCAATGCACATCCTAACAAAATTGACTACCCGTGATGGTTGATACCAACAAATGGTGCAAATGGCATTTCATACTTATTCACTAAATAAGTTGTGTCCAAAGAGATGACACCCCCAATTTCTTTATATGTAGCTTGAAACCGTGCATTCACTAAAAAAATATTTTTCATTCGACCATCCTTATCTGATGCAATCTCATAGACAAATTTTCTGTCCCTAATTTGCATTCGTTTGAATAGTTGATGCACTAATTCAGCATCACCCTTTTGTAGATTCAACTTTCACACTTTGTCCAAGTGGTTGTGACAATCTCGCTCGGTGCATTTCATCAGCTCATACCCTCCAGCCTTTGCAACAAGAGTTCAAAAAGTCTTATATAGTCGAATACCCGAATTATTACTCACCTCTAATATCCTTTTCACGTGAGGTAGTACTTTGCAATTTTGGTGCATAAATCTAGATTTACTAAGGGTTGTTTCGTGATTATGCTCCATTATCACTTTATTGATTCTCCACCTTCCGTCGCTTTGTGTAGATGCACAAACTCTTACTTTGCAACTGATTCTTCTAAATGGCCTTTCCCTCACTCCGAACCTACTATTACTCTCAGCTTTTCGTCCACGGTAGCATGCAATGGTGTAGAATTGTTCAACCCCATTAGCATCTTTTTTACCAGATACCTTGTTCACACTGAACCCCTTGCTCTTTGCATATAGTTGGTAAAAATCGCAAAGCTCATCCAATAAGAAGAAAGACATCCCAACCTTTGGTTTCATTTTCCACTTTACTAATGTTGTTAAGACTACTGTACGTGCTTCGAATTTCTATATTTGTTCTTTCACCCCCACTACCAATTGGTAGAGATCACAAAGCTCATCCAATGAGAAGAAAGACATCCCAACCTTTGGTTCATTTTCCACTTTACCAATGCTGTTAAGATTACTGTCCGGGCTCCGAATTTCTGTATTTGTTCTTTCACCCCCACTATCAATCGCCTCTTCTATTATACTAAATTCATCCATCTCCAATCTGTTATTAATGCAAAATGACACCTCAGTATCGACAAAGGCATACGTAAAACTGCCAAAATATAAACTTTTCAGTCTTTAATTTCTTACATACATTGCACCATATCAATTCTAAAATGCAATGGAACCAATGTTCCCTAACTCATTCTAATATAAAGTCACTCATTCATTTCAATAACATGCATTCCATTTGCAGTATACATATAACTATACAAAATCGTTAAGTAAGCTCAAACAAAGCCATCAAACGTGTTGAAGCTGAACAACCATTCAAGCCCTCTCTTTCTATCTTAAAAGACACTTAATTTCATTGCATTATCCTCTACTCACATTGTTAAAAACTAAAGCTTGTATGATTATGAGTTTCAAATCAAATATTGAATCATATTAATTAATTTTAGAATAACAATCACACTCTACACACACTTTCACATTAACTGATTTTTTAACATATTAATACGATCGATTCCATAAAAATACCAGCAAACGAGTTCTCCTTTCTCTTCCGCCAACCTGGATTGCTCATTTATCTTTCCCCTTCTAAATGCACAATCAAAACACACAATAGGAACTTCCGCACTCTGCATCCATTGTACTGTTTCTTCATCTTCAGTTCCAGGATAAACTTAGCATTTTCTGCATCTTCCACATTCCTGCTTCTATCATCGATTCAGAGAGACTTTGCGTCTCATTCTTCCCTAATTATCGACTGCATTTTCATTGGCTTCTCACTGTTTTACAAAAATTTCTTTGATTATCAGGAAAAGACAAATCTTCTACCCCACTCTTTTCTTTTTTACAATTTAATTAGTAAATTTCCTCTTTATCCCTGCCTACTAATCAACTTATTACATATATTGCCCTTCTATTAATACATAAACTTTTACTTATATATCCTATAACTTGGCCCACTATAGCATTTTAATATTACCCGTGCACTGGAACGGTTCGTTCCATCTATCACCGCCCTTTTTTATATTTGTTTGACTAATTTTTTATCTTTTGACTGGACCATTTTAAATATTTTAAATTTTAAAATTAATATCTTTAAATACTAAATATCACTTTTAAAATTTAACCATATCTATTTACTACCTAAGTTTAAGATTCTATTATTATTTAAGAAGCATTATAAAATTAATTTTTATTTATTTGAATTTTACTTGCTATACTAATTGAGCTAATGCATAGATGTGACTATTTATCACGATCCAAAACTGTGGGCTGAACCGACACTAGGATCTGGGTAAGCTTAAGGCCCCCAACCCGTAGTAAGCCTGATTTGTAAGTCTATACACGAGTCTACCTATCCTCTAATAATAGTGAGTCTATATTAATGTTACCTGTATGAATCCATTATCTATATAACCTTAGCCTAATGGTAAATATCTCAATTAATCACGTATGATCAAACCTAATAAATTTCAAACATATTATGTTTACTAGCCACACATATATTCAAAGAAATATTTAGGACAACTGTGATTTGATACAATAACCCACTCATAATATACATAATTAAAATATACATCTTACGACTGTGGAGTTCAGTATATCCAAAAAAAAAAAAAAACAAAGAAACTTCTATGGAGAAGATTATAGAGCTTTAACTCTCATTTGAGAATCTCCTACTTCCTAAAATGTTTGGTGGGAGGAGGGGGTGAGTATCACAAACTCAGTGAATAATAATAAATAATGCATGACCAGACAATCACGCAAAATGCATCTCTAATCACAGAATTGATCACACTGCCAATCATGCATATATTACAGTATCAACATCCATAATTATTCCATCTTCAATTAATCAACCACATGAAAATTAGTCTGTGGCGTCACCGAAACCCCTGATGAGCTGTCCTCTCACATGACTCATCTTCTTATATGTGTGCATTAGGGAGCCGATCCCTTATACATGGCCAACCGATCCAATTATCATTTACTAGCCCTCTCATTATTTTTTCATGCTCTATTTTCTTTCCATACCATCAAGAGGCCAATCTATGATTATTCATATTATATCAACATATATCATCAAATGCATACGGGGGCACCGATCTCCTCATACATAGCCGACAGTATCAAAGACCACTCTCACAAATTCATGGTGACACACTTCATTCTAATTCCACACAATCAAGGCAATTCATATCACAACACATTTAATCAATAATTCATCCAATTGAAATTCATCAGAACAATCATTAATAAACAGTTATAATTATACGATAATCAATAATAATACAATTTATTAACTATATATATATATATATATATATATATATATATATATATATATATATATATATATATATATATATATATCAATGGCATGAAAATATATATCATGCACAATTTATTATTACTCATAGTGATAATAGGATATTCGAATTCTAATTCTGATTCTGATGTGGAGGAGCAATGGATGAGTTCAGACGATCTAGAAATTTAAGAATATAGAGAAGAAGAAGAATAAGAAAGAAAGAATGGTCGCGTAAAGGAGAAGAGAGAAAAGAAAAAGAACGAAAAAAATAAAAAACGTGACGTAATTGAGTTTCTAGAAGACACTGAATCATTTTGATTCGATTTGAATCGGTTTGGTCTGATTCAATAAATTGATTTGATTTTCGATCGATTTTCGACAAATCAAATAAGTTTATGGATCTGATTAAATTTTATGTGGCTTAAATTTACTGGCTGAAATTTTAAAATTAAAATTTAAATGAATATTTTCTGAAATTAAAATTTTGAGGTATTTCACTATTAAATATGAAAAATAGATCAATACAAACTATGACATAAAATACACATAATTGGATTAGCTATTTAAAGTTTTAAATTAATTTTTTTTATTTTGAGTATAGTCCAAAAAGATTATAAATTTAATAAAACATTTTTGTTTAAAAGGTATATCCAATAACACGTTAATTAATCAATTTATAAATGTAGAATCTAAATATTGATTTATTTTTATATTTATTGCTAAAAGAATTATTAAAAACTAGAGTTTTGATGATGTATATATATTTATTGCCATCCAGCATAAACTAATTAATACAAAGAAAATTTTCATTTTTAAATGGAATTGAATTACTTACCTTTCAAAAAAACAAAGAATCATATATATATATATATATATATATATATATTTGATTCAATTAGAATAGTTTTAACTCTTTATCATAAATGGAAACAAAATTGGGTTCTAAATTTTACAAATCAAATCAAATTATCAATTTTTTTTAAACAGTGGTTTTTTGATGGGTTTGGGCGGTGTGATGAAGGCCTTCTTAACCATTGCATTGCACTTAGCTTCTGCCGTTGAAGGCCTCTCAAATAATCTGGTGGTGTCTGTTCAAGTTCTCCCAATTGTTTGCCGCCCCCTCCATTACCTCCTTCCGACCTCTTACCACTTAACAACCAATACAGCCGCCATTCTTATTGATTGGTTCCAATATACTTCCGTCGCCACAAACAGAACCTGACGTGTCCCCTCACCTTTCAACTCCGGTGGCCTCAGCAAGTCTGATTCTCAACAATAAGGAGGATACGGAGCCACCCTCCAATTAGTCCACCGCCGTCACAACCACCTGCTTCTCTGGCGCTTCACAGCCCCGTTTTTCTCTCTACTTACCTGCTCGCTCCTCTTCCTTCTCTGTGCCCGCTAACCCTAACTCTGGCCAGTGCATTTTACATTCGGCGCTTTCAGGCCCCGGCAACAACAGCTTGGTGAGTCTTCCTTTCTTTTTCCTTGCTACGAGCACTTCCAATTTTTACATTTCTAGTCTTTTAAATGACCCAAATTTGTCTCAGCTTTTTTTTTTTTGCACCATTTCTTTCAAATGGTTCACTGGTCATAATAGAGCTGCTTCACCGTGCCCACTTACGAAACTCATCTTAAATATATAGTATATAATGAACCTGAAATTATTATGTCTGTACATTTATAAGATAGCGGCACCAGATTTCAAGTTTTTGAAATCTAGTTTATCTTAAATGAGCCCTAAATTTCTTTTGAATATTTTCCTTAAATTTAGGCAAAGTTTGAGTTGAGAAAAGCTTGAAGACTGATAATGGAGGAGTCATTGATACCAGGCAAACGAAAAACATCGGAGGAAGTTGAACTTGGAAATAATCCTCAGCAAGAATCTCCCTTAAAGCGGAGAAGTTTGACACGTACTTGTGTGCATGAGGTTGCTGTTCCCAGTGGTTACACATCAACTAGAGATGAAAAGGTTTATGGTACTCTCTCAAATCCTGAATACAATGGCGAGATGGCTAAGACTTACAAGTTTGAACTTGATCCATTTCAGAAAGTGTCAGTGGCATGTTTGGAAAGGAATGAATCAGTTCTTGTTTCTGCCCATACATCTGCAGGGAAGACTGCAGTTGCTGAGTATGCAATTGCTATGGCATTCAGGGATAAGCAGAGAGTGATATATACATCACCCTTGAAAGCTCTAAGTAACCAGAAGTACAGGGAGTTACATCAGGAGTTTCAAGATGTTGGGTTGATGACAGGTGATGTGACTCTTTCTCCTAATGCCAGTTGTTTGGTGATGACAACAGAGATTCTCAGGGGGATGCTTTATAGGGGATCAGAGATTTTGAAGGAAGTTGCATGGGTTATCTTTGATGAAATTCATTATATGAAGGATCGTGAACGAGGGGTTGTTTGGGAAGAGAGTATTATATTTTTGCCACCAGAAATTAAGATGGTTTTCCTTTCTGCAACAATGTCAAATGCCACAGAATTTGCAGAGTGGATTTGTCATTTGCATAAGCAGCCTTGTCATGTGGTATACACAGATTTCCGGCCAACTCCTTTGCAGCATTATGTTTTTCCAATGGGTGGTGCAGGATTGTATCTTGTGGTTGATGAGAATGAGCAGTTCAGGGAAGACAATTTTATAAAACTCCAAGATACATTTACAAAACAGAAAGTTGGTGATGGGAACAAGAGTGCAAATAGTAAAGGAAGTGGAAGGATTGCAAAGGCTGGGAATGCTTCAGGGGGTTCTGACATATACAAAATTGTAAAGGTGTGGCTTCAATTTGCTGCTGAATTTTAGGTTCCTCAAATTTATTTTTCCTTGCAGTTGTTCTTATGGATGTTCAATATTCATTTCTTTTATCTTTTACTTTTTTCCTGCTCAAGATTACCTGCTTGCAGATTGCTCTGGTAGATTGACTCACCAAACAAAAATGGAAATCTATAACGTCCCTTGTCTTCAAATAAGGCATGATGGAGGAAGGCCTCCTAGGTTTTAAATGGAACAAAATACATGATCTAAAAGTCAACTTTTTAGGGTCGCATATTTAATGATAAATAGGCAAAACACTATGTTTAAATGACATAAGAATTAGCCAAAAAAATGCTAATATTAACTATGTGAATGCTTTAAAAATTATAGAAATTTGGAAATTGATTACATCTTAATAACATAATTAGCAAATGTTTGTATAGTTTTGATTCTTTATTTATGGTTGTACACATGATGTAATATTGATTTCATTGTTACCCATCACAAATGATCCAATGGCATGGATTGTGCCATCTAGATCACATACAATATGTGTGTAGTAATTGTGATTTCTGGTTGTTTAGTACTACTGTAAGCTTTTTTTGCTCTAACATCCATTTTTCTGATGCTATATGCAAGCTTCAGATTCAGGATACATTTACTTGTGGTAATTAAATTAAAATGAGCTTACTTATGCAGAACTAGCTTGGGTTTTAAATGTGCAACTTGGAATGATGGAGAAAATAAGAGAACTCCATATTGGAATTAGATCAATATTTTGGCAAATTACTCTTCACATTACAAGAGTACAAAGTTATTTTGTAAATAGGGGTATTTCTGTACTTTTATCAATTCCATGTACTGGTTATATGGTCTCTAGTTTTGTTTTCAGTTATCTTAGCATTCTTAGCCAACAAAGGAGTCAAATAATGAAGAAGTCTTTTATTAGGAAGTCCAAGTTTCATATGGAATTGGACTCCTAAGAAGTAAAGGCCTAAAATCAATATGCCTATGCTTGTAAAGTGTTACTCTAATTTTTTTCTGTTAATAAAATGCCTAAAATTTGTGTTCTTGTTTTCTGGATTATTTGATGGAATTCTAACCCTAGAAACCCTAGAATGTGGGTGTTAGTAAGCCACAGAGTAAACCACTCTAGGTTTACAAACGGTTCACCCATAGTCTGAACTGCAAGTCCAAACATGGGGAAGTGGGAAACTGACCATGCAGTTATTGATTTTTCAGTTTTTTCCTTATTTGTTTCTGTTTCCAGCATTGTAGGAGGGGATTCTTTCACTTTCTTTTCATGCTTTTATGTTTCCATTTTAATAGGAGTTCCTCCACTCAGCAGGCTGTTCCTTAATCTTAGGGGAGTAGTTATCCTCTAAAAATGTATTTAGAGAAGACAAATGAATGATAAAAGGGAGCTTTCAAATTCAATCAGTTTTTGAGCACTTTAGTCTCAAGGGGTTATCAGGTTCCCTCCTAGAGCTTGAACAACAGCAACCATAGGTCGGAAGAAAAGAAATCCTAGCCTACTACTCCTAACACCACCCGAACCTTACCTAACAGACCCATAACTAGATCCATAACCCGGGACTGTAATAGTGGGAGGCTTTCTTGATAGGAATTAGTCATAGATCCTACTAATGTAAGGCTAATGATATATATTGTTTGCTTAATTTTCCAGAGATGATCAATTTTGGCAAATTAATCTTTAACTTTAATCCTTGAGTTCTATGGGCTGCCCCTCATATCTAAAAATCAACTTTTCCCTGGTCATTCTACATAATGGAATTTCTCATAAGCTGCATGCGACTTCCCCTCTCTTTGTTCTTCTCTCTCTCTTTGAAAGAAGAAATTTTATTGAGAGAGAAGAATTTTATGGGGAAGGGGGTAAAGAACTTGTAATAATTATGCAAATGGAATAGATGAAAGCATGATATTTATGAATCAAAATGGCTCTACGATCCCAGCTAAAGATACTTCTTTAGATACCAAAACCATAAGGAAGCAGCCAAAACAATGTGTCTTCGTGAATGTGTCTGTTTATAACTTTACATTGATCCTCAAAAATTATTGCTTTAGCAGTTCTAGCTTCTAATTCCTTTTTCTCAAAGCAGGTAATTGCAAAGTTGGTTTCTAGACTTGCTCATTGCTTATTATTATTTTTTTTGAAATCAAGTTTTGGATGGATAAATTTATTTTAATTGATTGCAGTTTGACTAGATACAATTGCTAGAATACTGAAATGGAATGTCTTACCCACCATACATTGTCCTAACCCCCAGCTCTCCACAACATTCATCTCTTTCACTTTTTACTTTTTTCTCTCAATTATATATTGTCAATCGTCTTTGGCCCCACAGATAGGGTGCACCACATAAATTGCTGTAGCCATTGTTTGTACTTTTCATAATTTAATTTCTGCATGACAATCCTGTTTTTGCAGTTCTGTTATTACTAACTCATCTTCTGTTGTGCTTTTTTCAAGATTACAACATTAGATACTCTTAGTTTGCTGAATGCACCTGTATGATATGTTTGGATGGAAGTAAAATGTTGGTGGAAAGGAAATTGTTGAGAAAATAAGGAGGGAGAGTATTTTCCCTTGTTTGGGAATAAAGGGGAAAATAACTAAGGAAAGGAGATATTTACTAAAATACTCCCACGCCCACAAATATGCAATCTCTCAAAATAGGAGAGAAAATGAAGCAAGTGTGAGGGAGAATGACACTATTGATTGTTCAATTATTGAATGCACCTTTTGCTTTTGTATCTATTGCCAGTACTTTCTTTTCTTGCCTAGTACAATTGTGTATGTGCCAAATACATCTACAGCTTCTATACGACATTGAAACATGCAAGTAGGGTCTTCGAATTTTATTTGTTCAATTGAATACTAATTTTTTATTTATAAACCAATTAACCATTCTTAAAATAAAATAAGTAATATATGAATTGTTGGTATGACAATAGATACTATTATTTTGTCATTTTTATGCTTTTCTGTGTTTTGAATTTTTTCCATCTCAAATGAATATTTTTTTTATGTAATTAATCATGTAAGTATAGGGTTAAAATTGAAAATATATAATAATTACATATTTTTTCATCTCATATTTATAGCTTTCCAAACAAAGATTCCTCCCATCCAAGAGGAAGGAAAATAATAAAAGAAAAAGAAGTATATTTTTCATTATTTTTCTTTCTTATTTTCTCTCCTTTTAATCCAAACATAGTGGTAGAGTAAGTTGAAGGAATTTTTGGCTTATCTTTGCTGCTTTCACTTTGGAATTTCAGATGATTATGGAACGGAAATTTCAACCAGTTATAGTTTTCAGCTTCAGTAGAAGAGAGTGCGAACAACATGCAATGTCTATGTCTAAACTTGATTTTAATACACAAGAGGAAAAGGATGTTGTGGAGCAAGTATTTAATAATGCAATACTCTGCTTGAATGAGGAAGACAGGGACTTGCCTGCTATTGAGTTAATGTTGCCACTACTTCAGCGAGGCATTGCTGTCCATCATTCTGGCCTTCTTCCAGTCATCAAGGAACTTGTTGAGCTTCTTTTCCAGGAAGGTCTAGTAAAGGCCCTGTTTGCCACAGAGACGGTAAGTGTTTAACTTCAGAAAGGGGCACCCCTATGTGACGGGTGCTTGAGTAGGGGAGGTTTTCCTTTTATTCTTTCAAAGCTTAGCATCATAATCGGTGTTTCTCTAGGGTCTGGCTTAACTTTATAATGACTTTACTTTGCGGCAGTTTGCCATGGGTTTAAACATGCCTGCAAAGACTGTTGTTTTCACAGCTGTTAAGAAATGGGATGGTGATAGCCATCGCTACATTGGATCCGGGGAGTATATCCAGGTATGTTAAGATGCATGCTTATCAATTTATGCTTGCATGTTTTTACATTAACAGGTATATACATTTGTATACATATCAACTTATATTTTTATATTCACTCCTATGCTATCTGATTTCTTTAGATGAGTGGAAGGGCTGGGCGCCGTGGCAAAGACGAGCGTGGTATTTGTATAATAATGATTGATGAGAGGGTATTTTCTTTTTCAGCTAGTCATGTCTCTATATTTGTCGGTTTATGGTCCCTAATTTGTTGTGCAAAAATTAGGTATTTTTTGTAGCACTTTTTTTCGTCTATCATTAATATTGCAGCTCTGATTTAGGTATTACAATGTTCATACACACATTCAACTCAGTTCTATATTTGCACTTGCATTCACGTGTACATTCTTTCCATTTCAACAAACGCCAGTTACATTTTGTTGCAGATGCACATTATGGTCTTAGGTATATCGTATATATTTTGAAAGAGTATAATATGGTCCTCTATTCTTTTCTTTCGTATTATGGATTTTGCTATTGCTTTTATAGATGGAGATGAATACACTTAAGGACATGGTTTTGGGTAAACCAGCTCCTCTAGTTAGTACATTCAGACTCAGCTACTATTCAATTTTAAATTTAATGAGACGTGCTGAAGGCCAGTTCACTGCAGAGCATGTTATAAAAAATTCGTTCCACCAATTTCAGTACGAGAAGGTTTTTTCAAATTCCATCTCTTCTCTAATTTGCATATGTCAACTATAGTGATCAAGCAAATCAGTCATATGTCTTTCTACCTTTCAGGCTTTACCTGACATAGGGAAAAAGGTTTCAAAACTGGAGGAGGAAGCTGCTGCACTTGATGCTTCAGGAGAGGTAAGCATTTTTTCTGTAGATGTAACATTTTATTTTTAATGTAATTATTTTGATTCAAATAATTTCATTGCACGATATATGCATTTCTGTTAATTTGTGTAGGCTGAGGTTGCAGAATATCATAAGTTAAAACTTGAGATGGCCCAATTCGAGAAGAAGATGATGACAGAGATAACAAGGCCTGAAAGAATTCTTTATTATCTTTGCACTGGCCGACTGGTATCTACTAAGCATGACCATTTTTTTGAATTCATCTGAACAGATAATTTGTTATTCAAAATTTGGAATCATCCCCTCCCCCCTCCCCCCTCCCCTCTCCCCTCTCCCCTCTCCCCCTTCACTAGTAAAGGTTTCTTTTATCACTTTAATTTTCCTTGGTTTTCTGTCAAAACTTTTAATGCTGTATTTTTTTGAGTTTCAAATGATGTGATATATATGTTAATATAGTCACACATGTATGTATTTACTTAAATCTTGCCTTGCATATATGACATTCAAATCAACCTCATGTGTCCGCTTGTAGGTCAGGTTTCAAAACAGAATAAGAGTATATATGTGTATGTAGAATTTCAATTTTGTTTATTAATTATTAATACTGTTATTATTTTGGGTGTGGGACTGGGTTATGCATGCATATAAGAGGTTGAGAGAGAGTACAGGCTTCGGTTTGGAAACATACTGCTTTTTCTACTGAAGAGATAATCTTCTTAGGACATAATAAGTTCAGGAAAGCGCATTTGACTTCTTCGTATTTTGTTTTCTACTGAGAAGTGCTTGTCCATGATGCAGATCAAGGTAAGAGAAGGTGGAACTGATTGGGGTTGGGGAGTTGTTGTAAATGTTGTTAAAAAACCTGCTGCTGGGTTGGGCACATTGTCATCACGTGGTGGTGGTTACATAGTGGATACTTTACTTCATTGCTCTCCTGGATCTAGTGAGAGTGGTTCACGACCAAGACCATGTCCACCTTGTCCTGGAGAAAAGGGTGAGATGCACGTGGTAAGCTGACACACCAGTGAAACAATATATTTTTTTATAATTTTTTGAGCCATGCTGTTATTGATTCAAATATATGCTCAATCTAATGGAGATCTTGATTTCTGTTTGCATCTGCTTTAGGTCCCTGTTCAGTTACCTCTTATTTCTGCTTTAAGTAAAGTCAGAATATCTGTCCCTTCTGACCTTCGACCACTGGAAGCAAGACAAAGCATACTGCTGGCAGTGCAGGAGTTGGGAACTCGGTTTCCTGAAGGTCTTCCAAAACTTAATCCTGTAATGGTAACTATCTGCTATAATGTCTTTTTTTCCTTAAAAGAAAAAATTCAGAACAAGGATCATCTTAGAGAAAATGAAAAGTCCTTTTTGATGTCTTTCTTTAGGAAATTTTTAGTTTTTCAAGAATAAAGGATAATATTAGAGAAAATAATACCACCTTTTTGATATTATTCCTTCCTTATGGCTTGTGGTTCTTTGGTATTGGGATACAAGATGGTGTATGTCCCTGTCATCATGTAAACTCGACATACTGCTGCTGTTATGTATGTCTCATGGTTATTGTAGGACATGAAGATTGAAGATCCTGAAATTGTTGATCTGGTTTACCAAATTGAGGAACTAGAAAGGAAGTTACATGCTCATCCTCTGCACAAGGTTTGTCATATCATTTAAAATCAATTCCATGCCATCTTTATTCCAATAAAATTTTGCAAGCAGTGGGATGGTTTCTGCACTTTTTGAAAATCATCCAAGTGATACAATTGTCTTAGTAATCACATGTATTTGATTTGTTCTTGCAGTCACAAGATGTGAATCAGATCAGAAATTTCCAACGGAAGGCAGAGGTGAATCATGAAATTCAACAACTCAAGTCAAAAATGCGGGACTCACAGGTATTTGTCTCTCTAATGTTTGGTCAAGTAGTATGACTGAAACTTGAGTTGTAGACAGTATAATATCTCTGTGCCTGAAAAGGATTTATCATTTCTAGCCTTTTTATATGCTTTTCCTAAACTAGTCAGTGGTGGATGCCTTTTGGCTATTGATTGAAAACCACAGAAATGCTTCTTATTTGTAAAGAAATTCTTTTGATTGAAAGCAAGCATTAATCACATATAATATGGTGAAAGTGATTTATGGGGAAAAAGATGGAGAAGTGAATTATTTGCATGGGTTAATTCTGGCACTAAGAGGTTGGCCTTTGATTATCATTTCTTGATATCAGTAGAGTATTTCAAGCAGCTGTGCCCGATATTATTATTTTCTTTGTCTTTCTAAGCTGACCTTTGTAAGTTTATGCTCCCCTGGAGTGGCAACTAAGAGATACCTTGACTGCATATCTCATTAGCTTCTTTTTTGAGCATAATCATCTGCATAATAAACGTTGAAATTGAATACTGCAGTTTTGCTATCTCATTGTGAATTATTTAAAAGGAGTTTGAATTGCATAGGTAACTGCAGTTACTTTTCTTCTGCAATTTGACTCTCTTATACCCAATGATATATGACCACTTGTGGTTGCCAAAAGCTAAAACTAGCTCCAATTCAATTCTGCAAAGTACGTGTTTAGTCTAACGTGGACTAAAAATATGATTAAACTTTAGCACTATATATTATTCTATCATCAACTTAAAATTTTGCAAGTTTATATCCACGTTTTAGATTTTTGCAAGTCAATCACTGGTATAATTTCAAGTGAAATTAGGCCTCAAGCTGTTGATAGGATATGTCTGAATATTTTTTCTCCTTTTACACACCATATTTGAAAATTGGTAGAATAAAATATTTCATGTCGACAGCCGCCAGTTTTGGGTTTAATAACATAACTTGACATAAAATTTATAATTTAGGCCTGCAATATCAACAAATTCAGATCCAATTTCACTTGAAATTAGATCAATAATAGAATCGCAAAACTTTATAAGGTACTGTATAAAATTGCCAAAATTAAAAGTTCTACAATAGAATTAGAATTTTTTTTTTGTGGTCATTAAGCATGAATTAGTTTGCTTTTCCTCAATATTGCATATGTATTGATAGGCGTTTGTAATGGAGGAATTTGAGTTTGATATGCGCTTATAGGGTGCATCAGGATATTAATTTTATGAATGTAAATTTGAACAGGAATATGAAATATCTGCTAAAAGGGTGCAGAATTTCAAATATCCTCAGTAAAATTTGTGTAGGCATATTTTTTCCCTCTCCTTTATCGGCCTAATGTTTCAAATTTCATAACTAAAGCAAAAATCTCAGGTAACTAATGTGTTCTGTGAAAGAGAGAAGAAGTTTTGAAACAAGCAATTGGCTTGATGAATTTTCATATACGATTTAAGGTATATATAATACACAGAAAATAGTTCAAACAAGGAAAATAATCTCCTAATATCTTCTAATAATCCCCCAGTACCTTTCTAATATATGCACAATCTACTCCAATAATTACAAGATTATCTCCTAATATCTTTTAATAATCTTTTAGTATCCTTTTAATATATGCACAATCTACCTTAATAATTAGAAGATTCTAACACTCCCCCTCAAGCTGGAGCGTACATGTCATATGCTCCTAACTTGGAGCGTACATGTCATATGCTCCTAGCTTGTTACAATACGAGGACCTCTAAGAGATTTTGTAAGGATATTTGCTAACTGATCGTTCGAACTAATAAAAGAGGTAGAAATACATCCTGATTCAATCTTCTGTCTGATGAAGTGGCAATCTATCTCTATGTGTTTTGTCCTTTCATGAAACAATGGATTAGAGGCAATGTGAAGAGCTGCTTGATTATCACAGATTAACTTCATCTTTTTAATTTCTCCATATTTCAATTCTTGAAGAAGTTGTTTTAACCAAATAAGTTCACACGTAGCTAGTGCCATGGCTCGGTATTCTGCTTCTGCACTTGATCTAGTTACAACAGTTTGCTTTTTACTCTTCCAAGATATCAAATTTCCTCCAATCAGAATACAGTATCCTGAAGTAAACTGCCGATCAGAGGGAGAACCTGCCTAGTCTGCATCAGAATATCCAACAATTTGTGAGTGACCCCTATCTTCATACAACAAGCCTTGGCCAGGAGTTCCCTTAATATATCTCAAAATACGAATCACTGCATCCCAATGGCTATCACATGGAGATTGAAGAAATATGAATCACTGCATCCCAATGGCTATCACATGGAGATTGAAGAAATTGGCTAACCACGCTTACTGCAAAGGATATGTCAGGTCGTGTGATTGTAAGATAGTTTAGCTTACCAACCAATCTGCGATATCTACCAGGATCTTCTAATAACTCTCCCTGTCCAGAAATAAGTCTAACATTTTGGTCCATGGGAGTATCCACATGTTTACAATTTAGCATGCCAGTTTCTTCTAGCATATCCAGCGCATATTTCTTTTGGGAGATGCATATACTTGTCTTAGATTGAGCTACTTCGATCCCCAAGAAATACTTAAGATTTCTTAAATCTTTAGTCTGAAAGTGGCTAAACAAATGTTGTTTGAGCTGAGAAATCCCTTGATGATCATTACCTGTTATCACTATGTCATCAACATAGACTACTAGGTAGATACACTTGCTATGATCTCCATCTCCATGTCTATAAAATACTGAATGATCAGCTTCACTCCGGTTCATCCCAAATTGTTTCACAACAGCACTGAATCTTCCAAACCATGCCCTAGGAGATTGTTTTAAACCATACAGAGATCAATGTAAACGACACACTAAGCCAGACTTCCCCTGAGTAACAAAACCAGGTGGTTGCTCCATATAAACTTCCTCGGCCAACTCCCTATGTAAAAAGGCATTCTTGATGTCAAGCTGATGAAGGGACCAATGATTTATAGCTGCTAGAGATATGAGAAGACGGACAGATGCAATCTTAGCCATAGGAGAGAAGGTGTCACTATAATCAAGGCCATAGATCTGAGTGTATCCCATAGCAACAAGACGAGCTTTAAGACGATCAATTTTGCCATCTGGACCAACCTTGATAGTATAAACCCAACGACAACCAACAGTACTTTTGCTAGTAGGTAATGGAACAAGATCCCAAGTTCCATTGGAATGAAGTGCGGTCATCTCTTCCACCATAGCCTGACTCCACCCTGAATGTGATAATGCTTCACACTAACAGTCTTAGGTATAGGGACATTAGACAAGGAGGAAACAAAAGCATAACATGAAGGAGATAAACGATAATAGCTCAAAAAATTATAAATGGGGTGTGGATTCCGTGTGGAACGAATACCTTTACGGAGGGCAATGGGAAGTGGAGCTTCCTCTGCTAATGGCATGACCGGTGTAGGAGGTGATATCGGTATAGGAGATGAGTCACCGAGCAATGTACCTGCATCATGGAAAGAATTAGTAGGAGGGTCAATCTGCAAAGGTCGACATGAATAGACTTGGAGAGGATAAGTAGTGGTTAGACCAGGAAGAGTCACAGAAGTAGGCTCCCCGTTGACCGTGTTTTGTGAAAAATACGAAGTCTCAAAAAATGTTACATCGGCAGAGACAGTATTTACGAGTGACCGAATCATAACATTTGTACCCTTTTGAAGACGAGAATACCCTAAGAAGATACACTTGACTGATTTTGGTTGAAATTTGTCTTTTCTTGGAGTATGATCATAAACAACACAAGTACAACCAAAAACACGGAGAGGAAGACGATGAGGATCCTGATTTGGAAAAACAATATAGTGAGGACTCATATTATTCAAAACAAATAAGGCATGCGATTAATGAGAAAACAGGCAGTAAGAGTGGCATCCCTCCAAAAACGTAATGGAACATTATTACTAATAAGGTACGGGCTGTTTCAATGAGATGCCTATTCTTTCTTTCAACAACTCCATTCTACTGAGGAGTATGAGCACAAGAAGATTGATGCATTATTCCCTGAGAAGACATAAATTGGTTAAAAGGGTGAGAAAAATACTCTTTGGCATTATCTCTGCGTAATATTTTAATGGAAAGTCCAAATTGATTATGAATTTCAGCACAGAAAGTTTGAAAAATAGAAAATAATTTTGACCGATTTTTCATAAGAAACAACCAAGTACATCGAGAATAGTCATCAATAAAAGTGACAAAGTAATTAAAACCCAATGTGGAACTAACACGACTAGGAACCCATACATCTGAATAAACGTCAAACAAAGCTGTAGCTATATTATTGATACGCTTGGAAAAAGAGACATGAGTTTGTTTCTCAAGTTGACGCGACTCACACTCAAGAGAAGATAATGTAGAAAAACTAAAACTAATTTTTTAAGCTTGATGAGATTGGGATGTCCGAAATGGCGATAAAGGAGTTTAGCGGAAGCAGTGGAAGTAAGCGTGACTATGGTTTTTGGTAAGGAAAGATAGTACAATCCTTGTGACTCATCCTACTCCAATCATCTTTCCCGTACGTCGGTCCTGCACAAAAACATAGTCAGCTATAAAGGATACAATACAATTAAGTTGTTTGGTCAATTTGCCAATGGAGATCAAGTTATATGGACATTCAAGAGTAAATAGTACTGAGGTTAGAGTAACTAAGGGAAGAGGTTGTACTTCTCCAATTCCTTCAATCACAGTTTGGGAACCATTGGCTAAAGTGACAGTAGATGTGTTTGAAGGAACAAGGAGAGTAGAGAAAAGAGTTTTATTACCAGAGATGTGATCAGAAGCACCAGAATCAAGCACCCAAGGATCAGGATCAGTGGATTTGGATAGACAGGCGACTGAATTATCAAACTGGGAGATAGTAGATGACTATTGTTTAGCTTGTTGTTTGGCTGCCTGAAATTTTAAATACTCACTATATTCTGTCCCAGTTAAGGTAATAGCACCAAATGCTTAATCGGGTAATGGCAGAAGTCTAGCACCAGTATTCTGAGCAAAATGAGCAATAGATTTACCAACATTGAAAGATTGATTCTGTGATGGTTTACCATGCAATTTCCAACAACTTTCCTGAGTATGACCAGGGTTGTCACAATGAGTACAGTGTTTGATTTTGTTATCTTTTCACTTTCGACTACTATTCTAAATCGCAAATACAGATGCTTTCATATTTTGTGATGAAGCTGGAATCACAAAGATATGAAGGAGACGAGCAGAAACATCCTCCAAGGTGGGAATTACAGAACTTGTCAATATTTGATCTTGGACTGAACTAAGATCAAGTCGAAGACCTATGAGTGCCAAAACCATGAAGAATTTATTTCTCTGTTGTTCTTGTGTAGCAGTACTTTTTGGGAGAGGCATAAGGAAATTAAATTCATCAAGTAAGGTCTCAACTTGTCCAAAATAACTAGCCATATCTTGCTGATTTTGCTGCAAGTTAACAATATCAAACACCACTTTATCTATTCACTGTATGTTATTGGTATATAGTGTCTTAGCTTTGGTCCATACCTTACAACAGGTTTTGCAAGATTGAAATAAAGGAAGCAACTTAGGCTCAAGAGAATGCCATAACAAACTACACAATAGTGCATCAATTTTAGACCATGCCGTCTTATCTTTTTCAGAAATATCAACAGCAATTTTACTTAGATGATCATTATACCCTTGTCCCAAAAACAATAATTCAACAAAACTGCCTAGAAGCTTCACAGTAGTGATAACAAGTGAATTAGAGAAGAGTGGTTTAATTAGGGTACTGTCAGTCATGTTTTTTTTTTTTTTTTTGAATCAAGGTGTTTTGTACCTGAATCGGGATAAAAAAGGGCTGTGAATACCTTGAGAGAGAGAGAGAGAGAGAGAGAGAGAGACAGTGCAGAGGGTGAACAGAAAAGTAATGGCCGGACTCAGGTGAACTAGTAGGAGGTGGCCGTTGAAGGAGAGGTCGCTAGAATAGGGCTCATGCGCCGACGCGTGGGACGGAGACAGAAAGCTTGCGACGGCGGGTGGCGGTCGACGGCGAGGTTTCCGGTGAGGAAATTTCGAGTCCTAGGTCGCTAGAAGCTGAGGAACTGATCTTTGATGACTGTGAGATCCGACTCCTAAATATTGGTGAGTTCAAGATGGCAGTAGGATTGTCGCAACAGGTCAGAACTGCAGTCAGGATTCTTTGTAGAAACAAGAGAATTTGCAGAAATAAGGAGAGAAGAGAATAATCAAACCACTATAGGCTCTGATACCATGTGAAAGAGAGAAGAAGAAAGGTTTGAAATAAGCAAACGGCTTGATGAATTCTCATATACGGTTCAGGGTATATATAATACACAGAATAATTTAAAAAAAGAAAATAATCTCCTAATTATGGCCGAGTATCATCCTAATATATATGCACAATCTACTTCAATAATTATAAGATTCTAACAGCTATTAATTGTTTTATTAAAAAAAGGGAATGAAGACAAACATAAAGAGCCAAAGACCAAAGGACAAAAGCAACAGAAATTTGAAATTCAAGCAGATTCATAGAAAAGCAAAACTTGCCTGAAACCCATGCACAAAGACAACCACTTTCAACTCACGACCACTTTGCTTCAAGCTAGTCCGAGGTATGTCAGGTAGCCCTTTTCCAGCTTCAATACTAGGTTGAGCAAATAAGCTAGATGAATCTATCAGGTCCACATTTCTAAAATAGGAATTTTCACTTAAAGTACGTCGTGGTGTATTCATGACACGTTCCACAATTATAATTGGAATTCGCAAAGGATCTCCAAAAATGTGCATGTCTTGAATGGACCGATTATTAATCTGCATGAAAACAAAACCTGTTCTGAAGGACTACAATGTATATTAGAATTAGCAAAGGATCTCTATATGGCGTAACCAGCTCACTTTCATTTGGGCAATACTTCGTCGATGAAGTTCAGCACGCATAGCAGCAGTTTGGGCAGGCTGTACAGGAGAAAAAGAAAATCCTAAATCAAGAATAAAAGTTATATGGAAAAATAGAACATGAAGAAATAGAGAATTTACATCATCAGGTAACTTCCACAAACTCATAACTCTTTTTGGGACAGCATGTGTTACAGAACTATCATTTCGACTGCTTATGTAATGATGAGGCATCTCAACCTTAGAGCATACCATCCATATTGACCATTCAGCCCTTCTATCCTTAGCCCATTCCCCATGCAGAAATTCCAGTATTTTTGTTTTGTTTTCCCTGGAATGAAGCAAAAATACAAGCAATTGAACAATTGCACATATACTGTACTCAGATAAGATGCTCAAAAAAAAAAATTCATTTTTGATTCGATTTAAGATTTTTAACTTCTTAAATTTGAAAGTAAAAAAAAGAAAAGAAAAGTAGAACTAGATGCAGACTTGTTAGATTTTGATTTCAACCACCTTCATCAATTTTTTCAAGGTTCTATGATCCCTTCAGACTGTACTCTGTCATTAGAGCTTTACCTTTTCTCCCTTCAGGTGCTAGATTTTTACCACTCAGATTACAATTTGGTTGAAGGAAGCCAAAAGGCTTTTAAATAGTAACAAGGATAATTAAAAAAATCCTGAATTTAAATCCTGCCCCCACCCATGGAAATTCTTGTTTTATTATTTTTGGCAATGTAATTTAGCATTCTTACCCCAATTAGTTTGGGATTAAAGTTTAATTATTGTTGCTGTTGTTGCATTTTAAGGATTAATGACCACTATGACCACATTAATTGAGGCTTTCCTATTGCATATAAGATGCACGTGGTTCGAAGTTAATGTAAGATAAAAAGGATTTTGGTTATACTTTTCCTTCCAATGGAATGCGGTGGTATTTGTGATATTTCAGCTTGGGACGCATTTATTTGGCAGTTTTCTGGACGTTAAATACCATTGGATAGAGCCAAGAAGCATGCTCCACTGCAAATAAATAATTACTATCAGCAAGTATTAAATATTAAATTTTAATTTTTTCCCCTTTTCCAACTGTTTAAATGATGTCAACCATTCTCCATCCCTTGCCTCCTCTTTCTCCTTCACCCACCTCTCACCTCCATACTGCATCACCATTTTATTTTCTTCCATCAGAGACCAATTTTAGACCCAAACTTTTCTCTTTGGTCAAATCTAAAATTAATGAGCAATGCATTATAAGAAAAAAAAGAACCACAAGATCAGATGCTTATCGTGTTA
This sequence comes from Jatropha multifida, assembly GCA_948099535.1. Taxonomy (NCBI): domain Eukaryota; kingdom Viridiplantae; phylum Streptophyta; class Magnoliopsida; order Malpighiales; family Euphorbiaceae; genus Jatropha; species Jatropha multifida. The sequence goes on along the minus strand of CANUEX010203943.1, from coordinate 43,447 downwards.
GTAGGTAGCCATGGTAGTTGATTATCATGTTAGTTACATCACAAAGAACTCTTTCTTGCCTTCATCACAATCCCATCAAAATAGTTGAAATTGATGATAGTTTGAAAGTCTATAGGTAGCCATGATTGGGAGATTGAGACTGGCAGTGATAATGTCAGTTTCAAGAGTGAAGGTTGGAGCAGACAACTGTGAATGGATGGATTCACAAAAATTGAGAATGTCTTTAGTCAGATTACTGATGTGAATATTGGAGATGATTGATTATAAGACCATAGGTGAATTATTAAATAGAGTGAGATGGGTTTGATGCAAAGAGACAAAAGGATTAGACAAGATAAAGCTTGAGAGAATTGGGATGGAGGTTTAGATATTTCTTCATTTGAAATTCTTATAAATAAAAATTAAAGAATTTAAAGTTAACATGATAATTTTTATTCTTGGCTTAGTAAAGAAAAAAATGAAGTTGTTTTGTTGTCAATTACTGATGCTGCACAGGCCCCCAATGTGCCATGACACACCCGCAACCAGTAGACCACAACCGTAATGAATTTTTAAGCAAGCACCGAAATTGATAAATCACCATAACTTATAAGTTGGGGGGTGTCTTCACCTTTTTACAATGTAATAATACAAACAGACCTAACTGTTCTTCGAATTAGCCACAACCCAAGGATAGGAATTTCAAACAAATCCATTTTGAAGGATGTCATATGTTTGTGTGCGCGCGCGCCTATGTGCTATGTTGAGTTCATTATCAGTTCTAACCAAATCCAATGGAGAACTTTGAAGTGCTCAATTTGAAACCATAATCATGTGCTAACCATAATCATGACAAGTTGAAACCGTAAATAGAATTCTAAAGTTAATACAACAATTCAGTCAGAGATAGCCTTGAAAGCTTCAAGCAACAAAGGGATACAGAAAGAAGTATGTTTTCAAGGAGCATGGGGAGGGGGAGTCATTCTTTAGTATAAAAGGCACTTCAAAATAGAATTTTGAGCAGTAGCATTAGAATTTCAGATTCACAGTTTATATGGAGTCACACTCTCCATGGTCATGCAACAATAACACATTTATAACAAGAAAAAAATAATCATCATGTTGTACGACTAACCTGTTGCCTTAGAGAAAATTAAATAAATAAAGAGCATCCAATAGTTCCAGTTATCTAAATCCACTGTAAATTTGTTTTCTCTTTCATTTTAATTTGAAGCTATATAAAAAAGTTCATTCCGAATAATTTGCTTCTTACAACTTCCACTGAACTGATCTTTTAGCATTTCAATCCACAGGTTCAGAAGTATTATTCAAAATTGTCTATTTTAAACACAATTTTGACCAAATTGGCTAGAGAAAAAATCTCCTCCTAAATGTTGTATAATGCACGACAATTTGACAAGCAAACATTCCACAGGGTAAATTTTAATCTGATTAATAAAGATGCTCATATATTTCATATTGATTCAGACAAACCAAACCAAAAGAAATAGTTACCTTAAAAATAGCGGTATTAATAGCTTTTACTTGTTTGTCCAGTGTAGAGCATACCGTAGGAATTTATGAAACATGAAAAAAGGCTACAAAATTATGTTCTTAGTCCTTTTGATTAACAAAATGTTATTCCTAATGTCGCTATCTGAATGTTCGAGGATGTCAAACAAAAGGTAGTTCTTGGTTTAATGGCATCCCATTGTGATGGATCTAAATTGTAAACAAAAACGAACAGCAATAATTTGTGAAATAAGTCCCACATTCAATTTTAAAAGAGAAAATGCATCAAAACTCAACTGATTGTGCCAACTTAGTATAAAAGCAAACCTTTGAAATTGAAGAAAGATGCTCCATAAGTAAGACAACTGAGCACCTAGTGAATGAAAAATGTTGACTACAGCATCCTCTGACAAAACACAAGGCAATTCATTGATCACATAGCTGCTTGCCTTCTGTTTCAAGAAGAGCAGAAAACATGGGTAACTAACAAACATCAAAACTAAAAAATAGAATCAAGAACCATCAGTATTCAAAACGAAGCAAGGACCTCAAGAACATTTTGTAGCTTGCCTTGTCCTGAAACTTCACCATCTGCAGTGCCAATATTTTCTGGCAGAATAGAATCAATCATCTCTATATCATCCATTTTGGATAAAAAATCAGTTAAATCAATAGCTTGGCCAATGGCCTTGCTAAGTAGCTTTAGCTCTTCAAGCAATGTCTCATGGGCAAATAACATTGCTTTAACAAGCATAATCTGCTTCATATCTGCAGATGCCACCTGACCTAATGCCTGCAGTAATCACAAACTAAAATTCCAATACAAGAAAGAACAAGTACTAAGGACTAAGGAAGAAATAGTCACAAATATCATAAAAGCTAAATTAAATAAATCACAAGAACTACATGCTAGTGAACTGCATGACTCAAGTTAAAAACATGTGGCTACATCTACAAATTAGAGGATCTCTACTGCAGAGAAAATGTTCTTATACTTGCAAAGCTATGCTCTTTACACTAGAGGTGTTGCAGCCAAAAGAGAGAGTCAAATATTTCCAACGGTAAAGGACTAAACCACAAATATGCATTATATGCCAACTTGTCAGGCCTCAATCACCCTTCCACTGTCCATTGGAATTTAAGTTTTAGGTATAGCATCTCATTTTGCACAAATTGGACATTTCATCACAAAATTGAAGTGGTGTTTTCTCCTGGCACTTGTAGCATTCATTAAATAGTAGACGATCTAAATAATATCATGTACCAACTCAAGTTAGTTTAATTGTTATACCCACAGCTAATCGCAGGTACTGGTCATAGATTCTCCACTCAGATCCTTCCTCCACAGAATCAGTACAAACACAAGCCATGAAGAAAAGAACCAGATTATCACACTGCAATCTTGTGAAGGTGTTCGAATTGCAATTTTCGTAAGGATACTAAACATAAGAAAAGTTCAGCATAATCTTTATTGCGAGCTTTTTAAAAGAAATTTATTACTGTCAAATTAGTATCCCAATAAACTTCTGAAGATTTTTGAACGATCAACGAGATGCAGTACGAAACTCATGGCAGAGTTAACAGCAAAGTCAAAAGTGCAGCAAATTTGCACATCATGCATATGCAAAACCAAACCAAAATGGATGACACCCACATGCATACGAATGCAAGAACTAGCAGCAAGTGGTTTCAACATGCAGAAGCTTAAGTACAATTAATGAAAACTGAAAAAATTTATATATCTATAATGTCGCTGTTAAGGATTAGTTGTAAATAGAGTTCTATTAGGAGTTAGATTCCTAATAGGTTTATATTATGTTGTATATGTGTATATATGTGACCCTATTGATGAAATACATACAATATATTTTCTGCCACATTAAATTACAGTCGCTAAGAATAAATGTGGACAAAAAAATATATCAACCCAAAGAGACTTTAAAAAATGTGCAAGAACATACTTTATTGAACCCATCAATCTTTTTTCCAGCTACATCTTCATGGGTGTAGGGATCACTGTAATAATCCAAATCAGTTAAATTAAGTTAACAATAATCAAGATGTGATCAATTAATCACACTAACTAGCTTGGTTATTTAAATAATAGAAAGGCAACAGACCTGGGTACCTTGATGTAAGAGTCGGTCTTCAATAGACTGATATGAACACTTACATCAACTAGCACAGCATGAAATGCATCAAAATGGACAGGACAATATGAATGCAATCCCAGAAGAGCCTTAGGGGGAATTCGAAATTCATGTACTGCAACAGTGGAAGTATCTATATAAGCCAGCAACTCAAGCCTGCGCATAATGCATTACAATTAGTAATTAGAAAGAATACTAAATTTGAATAATTATAACATCAAAAGTTCTGAACTGTTTCCGATTTGCAACTATGTACCTTACTTTGAAAAATACCAGTATCAGTACCACACTAGTAATGTGGTGCAAGCAGCCAATATGCAAACCCATTTCAAATTATGAATAAAATTAACTAATTGTGGTGATTGGGGGGAAGGAAACACCTGTAGCTTGGGTGGCCTAGTTTCAATCATGGTTTCAAAGAAAGTAGTCACATAAGATTTGACAGTTTAACGACCCATTACTGTCACTACCTACAAATAACCAGCAAATCTTTTTGTTAGTATATGATAGTCACATGTATAAAAGACCAGTTTCTTTCTTCTTTTTTTTCTTTTCTTTGCTGTAAGCTCTAGGCTACGTGGCTCATTACCCTCAAATTCCTCCACAGTTCTAGCCATCATCTTCACACATTATTCAACATAGGTTGTTTAAAACTCTTAGAACATGAACTTTCAGCTCAACTTCATCCAATTTTAGAGCAAAACTCAAGTCAAGGATAGTATATTTAGGGCTTGCACACTTTCTTTGCAAAATGAGAGTTAATTTTAGCTCAGTGGTTGTTGCTCTTGCAAATTCGTTGCACAAAACATTTGGTTTATGCCATATTTATGATGGATCTACAAGCATCATATATTAAAATGAGTTTGTTAGATTTGCATTTTTTTTAAAAGAAAACAAATCAAGGTATTTTCAGAACGACTCTTAATAAATAAAATAACATTTCAAACTCGATATGGATTGGTGATAATGGATTCCATGTCTCCATTTGATGTATTTATGCTCACCAATTAGTAACATTTGTTAATTTCAATAAGCTCCAATCATTATGGTCATGGGTCTATTTGATTGAATTCAAAGATAGAATTAGGAATCATTAAAAAAAAATCCTATGATCTCTTAGGGCTCATTAGAAGAGAATGCGACAAACTCTTAGAGCTCGTTTGGGAGAACTATACAATCTTTGAGTTTTAAGAACTCAAACCTATGTTTAAAATTATTCTTACATCTTTCATCGACACACATCCTTTTAACAACGGACTAAAGAATGATAACAATATACTGCAATGAAGCTAATAACCACTAATACACACTAATAAAGAAACTGACCCCAACTTCGTAGCCACAAATGAGGAAGACAAAACAACTAAACAAAACTACCCTAAAAACAACAGATCCCTAATATTAACATAACTAAATAAAATTACCATAAACACAGCAGGTCCATAAAATTACACTCCTCCCGGGTGCTGGTCCTCAAGATGCACTCTTCGTTTTCCACCCTTCCTGACTCATCGATACCTGAGATATCCTCTAATTGCTGTTACACCGTCAAAAATAGTCGCTCCCTCAAAATCTCCTTTTGTTAAACGACTCAGTAGAGTGAAAATTAAAGACTTCAAGGAAAGGTCTTTGTTATAATTGTGATGAGGTTTATTCTTAAGACACCACTGTAGACATTTGTTTTGGATAGGGGGAGTTGGTTCTTCTGATCATATCTTTGTTAATGAAACTCTTTTCTCTACTCTCTCTATTCCTCCAAATACATCTATTGTCACTTTAGCTAATGGTTCCCACTCCTTAATGCTTATAATGTTGTTTGGTAGATGACCACCAGAATCAAGAACCCAGGGATCAGCGATAGTGGATTTGTTTAGACATGCAACTAAATTACTAGATTGAGAGATGGTAGATGACTGTTATTTAGCTTATTGTTTGGTTATCTGAAATTGTAAATACTCACTATAGTCTGTCCCAGTTAAGCTGATAGAAGTGAATACTTAATCGGGTAATGGCAGAAGTCCAGCTCCACCAGTTTGAGCCAGATGGGCAACAAACCTGCTAGTATTGAAAGACTGATTCTGTGATGGTTTACCATGCAGTTTCCAACACGTTTCCCAGGTATGACCACTCTTATCACAATAAGAACAATGTGACTTGGATCCTTTGCCTTTCCATTTCTGATAACCACTTTGCCCCATGTATTGCACTTGAGTATGAACTCATCCAAAGTAAGGCCAAGTCTGTGTTAATACAACTTGATAAACCACACTTGTGCATCTATCCAGCAGTAGATCCTTTAGATTCAACATCAACTATGCTCCAAGCTTTTGCATGTTCTCCATTACTTGTGTCAATAAGGCTTCTACCTCAGAAGTTCTCTGATAATTGAGGAAAAATTCAATATGACTTAGCCACGCCAAAGGATTAGAGATCCCTCATATTTAGGAAATTCTATTTTGGAGTATCAAGGCACATAATTTCCCCTCAGCTCATTATCCTCTTCTGCTCCTGGTTCATAACACAGAAAAGAACCTAATTGAGGTTGTGACTTCTTTTCATTTCTATTTTGAAACACTCAATTCTCATGCCAATTTATGAAATTGGGCAAATAATGTTGCCATGGAGAATCTATCCCTTCACTCTCTAATTTTGCCCTTTCTGCATTCTCCTTCGCCTTCTCTACTTTATACTTTGCCTATCCTCTCAATGCATAGTCATGAAGGCTTGAAATTGTTTATCCAGATCCTGTGAATCTGCCATAAACCTCAACTCTAATACCAAATTGCATGAACCCAAGTTTGGATCTAGTTATGGTCTATTTGGTTGAAATCAAAGATTGATTTAGGCTTTATTTAGATAGAACCCTTAGATCTCTTAGAGCTAGATAAAAGAGAACCCTATAATCTCTTAGAGCTCGTTTAAGAGAACTCTATTTCTGAGTTTTATGAAATCAAACCTTTGTTTAAAATCATGCTTAAATCTTTAATTAAAACACAAACTTTTAAACAACTAAAACTAAAGAATAACTACCCACTAGAATAAAGAACTTGCTTGACCACCACCCATTAATACCAACTAATAAAGAAACTGATCCGACCTTCTTAGCCACACAAGGAAAAAAAAACACTAAATAAAACCACCCTAAGCACAGCACCCAGCAGGTAAAATAATGACCCTAAATACAGCCGGTCCATAACACCTCTATTTTTTACTTCAAAAAGAAAAAAAGAAAAAAAAAACTCGCAAAGTGACAGGTCATGACCATTGCACAACAGCCTTTCTTTTTATTACATGCAATTACTAAATCTATGATATAAACATATCCACCAGTGTCACAATAGCAGCTGATTTTGTATATAATTAAATGGGTTGGCCAGAAATGCATCTCATTCTTGAAGAACAGAGCAAACTTCAATATTTTCATAGTATCAACCAGGAAAATAGGAAAAAGTTTAGAACTTCATTGTCATTAAACCAAATTCAAACTTGTAGCTTTTAACATTCAGAGAATTCAGAATCAACTTTAACCGCACACTGTGACTTACCCATTTGCGGTCGTGGGACCTTGCAAAAGCTCAAATTTCAAAATAACAGCAGATGTAGGTGGAACCTGTAAATTTGTATCTCTTATCAATATGGAGATATGGATAATGAAGAACAATAAATTTCAAGTTCAGTAACCATATATGCATCAAATATCCATTATCAAAAATGGTCATTGACTCAAATATTTTTTGAATGTTATCATTTGTGGAGGCAAGTATTAACTACTAACTATATACTGTCAGGTTTGTGAATCAATCCTTGACTTACAAATGAGCAAACCACCAAGTAAGGCATAGGAATTTTATGCTATTTTATATTCTGCATGTGATTTTCTAGACCTATCTTTGTGCAAATATTTTTTAGTTTCAATTGAAAAGGGTGTTTCATAAAGGCCATGCAAAATTATTTCTTGCAATTGGTTTCTTGTTGTATCAAGCACATAGGCGGAGAGAAACTATTACCTTGCATCCAGTAAGAGATAGATTGAATGAGACCATAATGGATAAATGAATATCCTGCTTGGCATATTTAATTCGAAAAGGCTGTGTTAAGAAACTGTTGTCTGTATCATCAATCCTCCATATTCCAAATGCATTATCAGAACCCAAGTCAGGAGCTGCATATGCAATAACAAGTAAGCTAACCTTTATGTAATCCCATAAACAGCAAGCATGACGAGATGAACAGAAATCTAATAGTTCAGATATATTTATTTCTTTTTCTTTTTTGCAAAAAAATATTTTCCCAAAAAACTTTTTTTTTTTTAATTTGCTAGTGTTCAGGACACAACCACACTGATTAACAGAATTTATTTAGATTATCAAACGAAAATCTAAGTCATTTTTTCAATATTCCAAAAAAAAAGTTACCTATAAACAAACTACATAAACAAATAAGCACTTGCAGAGAACTTTTAAATGTCGAAATATTTACAGTTACATTTAATGTTGCAACCAAGCAACAAAAAATAATTATTTTTCTCTAAAAATGTTTTCATAAAACTATTTTCTACATAAAAAAGCCAAATTTATTTTCTCAGGAAATATGCTTTGTAAAAATCTGTAAGGTGTTGTTGTACTTTATCTTTGGTGCAAAAATTGAACAAATCCATCGAAGAATCCAGATGATAGTGTTTAACCATGTAACCATACTCTGTTTTAAAATGTCCTTTTTCCCCAACTTTTTAACTTTGGCAAACATTCTCAAGAGATCATACATACAACCAACATCAATTGATGGGCAATGCATTAACATTATATCCCATGGGCATGGGATTAATTTCACTCATGGTTCACTGAACTTAATCTGTCATATATTGATACTGACTGTTAAGTGAAAAAACAATATAATGAAGCTACACAAAATGCAAAGTTTTAAACAGCTTAAGTTCATTGCCTCATGGGTATGAGATTTATCATATTAAACCGAATATGTGAATTCTGGTTAGTCAATTAGCTATATGACAATATTTCACGCTCAAGAACAAGTCCTGAGTTGTATAAGGTGCATGATTCATATTAAGTCTCAAGAGGAACTCCGTTCATGCCAAATGTTTGAGCATAAATTGCACTTTGCGATCCTCCCCAGCAGCTTCTTTTAAGAAATAAACTTTTTGCTTATTTCTTCTAAAAAAAGAAAACTTATTGATAATTAAAAAAAAAGATCACTCTGTGTTTGCATCAAAAAATTGTATAGTAATAAGAGGATATGAACTCAACCACTCACGTTCATATTGTGCAACCCTTGCAGGACTTCCCACTGAAGTATACTCACTGTCTTCCCACCTCACGGTCATTTTCATTTGATACCATCTGAAAGAAGTTAAAAAACCACAAAAAGAATAAAACGCTCTATCAGAGAATGATATACATCAGAAAAAGAAGCAACAAATGGAAATTTTGAAAATGATATACAAGTAATGAACAACTAAAATATGCATTACCCTTGTTGAAAAAGGTCAAGATTATGAAACCTATGTATGTAAATGGCAATTTCTTGCACTGTATCCAACATGGCAATTGGCTCAATTTTAGTTGGGCATGACTTGGCAGTAAGCAACCTCTTCTGTATTCCACTCCTCGAATTATTAATACTACTTAACCACCTTAAACGATTAGACATATCCCAAAATCCCCAAAACCTTCATTCCTGAAAGCTATTCAATTCCAGAAAACTAATAATATTTTTTATCAAAAGAACTCTTCCCCAAAGCTCATTCCAACGAGAGGGGCAATAACCACATGGCACACCAAATCCTCTGTGGCTATTGCTCTCTCAATGACTTTCTCTCTCTACAAGGTTCTCTTCAAAATTACCAAGAAAGCTGCAGAAGAAAACAGTGAGGAGAAGAAATCAGGGGCTTTAGAGGCCACAATTGGAGAGAAGGAAGAATAGGAACTATAATTGAACCTTGAAATGATCTGAAACAAAGGATTCTAGAAACTCTGCTAGGGTTTGCAGCTACCAAAACTGTTTGGGCGTTTGAAAAATCCAGTGAGAAAAGAGAGAAACTTTGTAGGTCACATGATTAAGTACTTTTAGTTGTCGTTTCATGCATAGTGCGAGTGGAAAAAAGACGTCTTTTTCTGATTTTTTTTAATGTTTTGGAAAAGCGGGACAGAGGCATGTTTGATCGTCTTGTTTTGCGCCAAAATCCCCACAAAACGGCCGAAAATGCCGTTAAAGCCGGCCGGCAAAAAATATCGGGTCGGGTTGTGGCATGTTTGGACTTCAATATTTGGGTGGTTGTCTGGTTGAGTGTTCGTTGGATTTGAATCAAATTTATAATTAAACCAAATTAATGGATCCAGGGTATGTGCACTCTCTTATAAAGATACATTTTAGTGTTGTGGATACAATAAATACACATACTGCTACTCATTTCTCATTTGTTCGCATTCTTATTATCATTTATAAGTGAAGAACGATGTCATTATTATTTTGCTTTATCTCCTGGTTATTTGAACCCTAGTCATCTTTGTTCTCACTAATAAAATACATTACTCCCTCCGTTTTATTTATATAGATAAAATTTCCTTTTTAGGCATTTTATTTATATAAAAAAATTTTTTTAATATGGTAACTTTAGGACAAATGTCAAGAAAAAAAGTTTAATATATCCTTATTTTGATTTATGATTAAACATTGACTTTGGGAATATTTTAAGAAAGCGGCAGTTATTATTATAGTTGACATTTAATGTTTAAAAATTAACTGAAACGTGCATAAAAAAATTGTGAAATTCAAACACATTTTGCATACAGATTAATTTCACTAAGTAGCTTGTGCTTAACATTTAAGTGTACACATATAGTGAACTTTACTCACAAATATTAATTTAATCGTGTTTTATTGCTTCTGTTAATGAGATAACTAGAAAATATGAAGATTGGTGCCCATATTTGTAAGGTTGTTTGCAAACTTTTATAACAAAATGTGGACACATGAAAATAGCCACACACACTTACAATTTAGTCCTAATAAATAACTTTACCTTTTAGTTAGTCCACACGTATAACAGGAATATATGAATATTTTTATATGACAGCACAAATATATTAAAAATGTGTGCAATATAAATTAAAATTCAGTGAACATATTGAGCAACGGACGTTGCACTTCCGTTTCGACTTTTCTAACCATTTGACTATAAATTTCAATTACATCAAGCAAACAACCATTCATCATAAAGTTATTCTTGGACATATGTTTGATTTTATAGTAGTTAGTTTTAGAACACAACAATATACAAGCTATATTTTTTACTTTTTTTAGTTTATGAATATTGCGAGCATTTGACTCACTCTTCTTAGTTTTAGAACACAACAACATATAAGCTATATTTTTCACATCTTTAGTGATATTTTTCCTTTTATTGACTTTTTGTGCCTCTTCTGAAACGTTAATTGGTGGTGTTATTATTTCAAATTCTCCAAAAGGGGAATGTTCAGTGGATGGCAAAGAGATCAAGTCTAGATATTGATTGTTGACTATAGGCACAACTTCTAAAATTGTAAGCAAATTTTAAGGATTGTACTCAAATCAAAAAGGACTGTATCCATGGCGTTTGTGGATTAAATTTTAGAGCTATAATCTCATCTCCGTTTAAATAAATTCAGTTTTGAAAATTTTGATTCCAAATTTTAATTTTTTTTACTTGCAAATTTAGTAAAGCAAAATAAAGAATTCGAGGTTAAAAATTTTGGCTCCAATTTTTTTTTTTCAACTTTTACGCCAATTTTTCAATCTGAATTTGATATTGATTTTAGTGCGCAATTACAATTACATAGCCCACATTTTTTTGTTATTGGAAGTCTAAATAAATGAAATACCTTATTTCAGTAACTAATTTTCTCTCTCGACATTTATCACCTTTTATTGAAAATTAGGAACCACTTTAATATCTTTTTAAGGGTAATTTAGGAAGAAATCAACAAAAAGATATCTCCTTAATCCTAGAGAAATTTTGACTTTCTCTATATAAATAGAACGGAGGGAGTACAAAATTTCTAGTCACCTCTCCACTCAACAATGAAATTACAAAATATTGGAAAAAGATAATCACAGAGGAGTGCAGCGGAATACCTCATTAGAGAGACAATAAAAAATTATTGCGATCTTACGCTTAAGATTACAAGCTTAATGGTTATTCCTACGTGTTCTTGTATCATGAACAAACAATAATAAGATATCCACTTGTCAACAATATTGGCTACTGGAGTCATCCCCAACTAATTACACATGCAAAAACCTAAGATTTTTCTTGGTGGTTACCTATGAAGAGCTATTATAGAGAGAGTAGTTACTATTAAGTCACCACCTGACTAACATAATACTTCAACTTTATATCTTGCCATGTACCCCAAACTGCATGTTTCACCATATTGAGCATTTTTTATCTCTCAAGAATAAAGATAATAAAGAATATGCTATAATCTCTCAGTTATACAATATACTCATGATTACATCAAACTTAGTTATAATATAATCGCACAGGCTATGAGTCATAAATCACATGTGAAATATCAATCAATTTTTCCTTAACTACTCATGGAAATTCATATAGACTTGATTGCTCTCCTAGATATGTTCCATCAGATGGAATAAATCATCGCCCCAGAATAACACGTTAAATTAGCAAACATCAAATATCCACTTCATGACAGTGTTAAGTTATCAAAAGGTATATATTCATGGCTTTTATAAATCCTAACACTTACATGGTGATGAAGTAAGGATTCATTCAATCACTCCTATAATGGCCGCCAAATAGCACATACAACACAAATTTATATATTATGGTGTAACTTCCACTCAGAACATGTCTCACTGAAAATACCATATGAATTTATAGTTAGTTACTCCACATGAGTATTCAATCTAATAATTTTGAGACAAATAACCATATAATATTTTCTTAAAATTCCAATTAAGCTACAAAAGGTTTCATGGAAGTAGATAAATTCCATATTTGACTAATCTAATTTGTCTCATCTTAACCTCTTGTTATGGCGACATAAATATCTAATTCTTGTGGTTTGACATTAACCATAAGATATTAATTTGCGCTCCCACTAAATGCTAAATATTAAGGATATAGTCTGATCCTACTCGCTCAACTAGCGATAACGCGATCACCCATGTGAGAGGGTTGACCTTAAAGACCCATTGACATTTATTAAAAAAAAATACATAAATTCAAATAGTGACATAAAATTATGCAAATAATAAAAAAATATCCATTATCATTATTAATTGCATAATATAAAGATGTCCAAACAACAAGCACATCAAATCTAAACAATCATAAACCTTTGACATGTTTAAAAAAAAAGTATCCGTTAACTGGTTTAGTGAAAGGATCTGCAAGCATATCACGAGTAGAAATATGCTTAAGGAATACTTAACCTTGCGCAATAATATCTTGAATGAAATGATATTTTGTGTCAATATGTTTTAACTTTCCATAATACTTTGGATCCTTAGCATAAGCTATTGCAGTCGTGTTGTCGTAATAAATTTGAATGGCATCACCAATATGAGCTATAACATTTAAGCTTAGTAAGAATCGCCTCAACCAAATTGCTTCATGTACTGCACTAGTACATGCAACATACTCTGACTCCATTATGAAAAAAGAGACACAAGCTTGCTTTTTGTACTCTATGAAATGGCACCTCCTCCCAAAACAAATGCATATTCAAAAGTGGATTTGCATTCATCTCAATCTACGAACCTATCAACATTAGTATATCCAACTAGCTTAACGCTCCAATCATGATAGCATAAAGCGAAGTCCTTAGTACCTCTTAGATATCTCAAAATCCTTTTGACTACTTGCCAATATGCAATTCCAAGATTAGTTTGATATCTTCTTACCAATCCAATGCAAAGCAATTATCAGGTCGAGTACATATCATAACATGCATCAAACTGCCAAAATCATGCATCAAATTGCCAACATCACTTGCATAAGAAAAGTTTTTCATCTACTTGTTTTTTTCTTTTATCTTTGAGCATTATTCAATACTAAAATTTGACCATTCTCAATTAAGTATCAACAAGTTTGGTATTATGTATTCTGAAGTGCTCTTAGATTTCTTTATATCAACCTCTTGAGACAAACTTAAGAACTTCTTAGAATGATCCCTTAAGTTCTTCACTCCTAATATATAATTAGGTTGACTTAAGTCCTTCATCTCAAAAGTAAAGGACAACTACTCTTGAGTGGCTTTAATAAAGTCTAAATCATTTCCATTTAAAAGAATATCGTTGACATATAATGATAAGATGAGAACATTTTTCTCTTCTTCCTTAATATACACATAATGATCTTTTTTTGTCACAATAAAGCCAGTAGAGATAATTGCCTTATGAAATCGATGATACCATTGCCTAGATGGTTGTTTGAGACTGTAAATAGAATGTTTAAAGCGACACACTTTGTGCTCTTGACTTTCGGCCATAAAATTAATTCGTTTGTTCATTTATCTCTTCATCTAGTTCTCCATTGAGAAATGTTATCTTCACATCCATTTGGAATAATTTCCAATCAAGATGTGATGATAACTAGAATTAAGCATATTGAGGCAAATCTCACCACTAGGGAGAATGTCTCATCATAGTTTATTCCCTCTTTTTGCGTATAGCCTTTTACTACTATATGGGTCTTCCATTTGGCACTTGATTTTGGAAACCCACTTATTTGTAATAGTCTTACGCCCTGATGGAAGATCAACTAATTCCCACACATTATTTTTAAAATTCATTTCCTACTTCATTACATCAATCCATTATTGTGAGGCATGTGAAGTTATAATCATTTCATAAGGAACAAGCTCATCTTCATCCATAGTAGCACACATGAAGGATTCTCCTTTGATCTCAAAATGCCAATGAGGAATCAATCCATATTTGCTTCTACGTAGTTGTAGATCTTCAGATTTATCTCAACTGGTTTGCTCCCACTATCTCCAACATCCATAGGAGAAGAACACTTTTTTTTCATCCTAATTATGAGATACTGAGACGTCATATTATAACTCATATAGTTGAAGATCTTTTTTAACTTTACCAATGCTTGGGAAATCCTCTTTTAGGAAATCCCCATCAAGATGTTCACCATACATTACATAACCCATAGAATTCATAGGGTATCTAATACAAATATTTTTAGTAGCTCTAAGGCCTAATTTTTCATGTTTGTGATATGTATTATGAACATATCCTATTGATCCCAGTGGACGTAAGCCATCTAAATTATCTTTATTTCCATTCCATAATTCATAGGTAGTAAAGGGAATGAATTTAGAGGGCACTCAGGTAAATATATAGGCAATTGTTAGAATGCATCCCTCTAAAAATTGATTGGAAGGTTAGTTTGTGCTATTATAGAACTAACCATCTTTAAAAGCGTACACTTCCTTCTTTTTGCTACACCTTTTATTATTGAGTATAAGGGATTGTCAATTTCCTGCGTATCCTTTTTTCCTCACAAAACATTTTAAATTGGTTAAATTAATATTCTTGGCCTCTATTAGTTTGAAAAGCCTTTATGCTCTTTTCTTTCGGATTCTCAACCTCAACCACAAAGCACTTAAAACAATCTGAAGCTTCTGATCGTGAGACTATGGAAAGACTGAACCACACCACAAATAATCATTAATAAATATGAGAAAATAAGATACCTTATGGCTAGCCCTCATATTCATAGGTCCACATATGTCAGAATGGATTAACTCTAATAAGAAAGATACCCTCTTGGCCTTTACAAAAGGTTTTCTGTAGGCTATACCTGCTAAGCATGGTTCATACATAGGTAGGCCTGAGCCCCCTTCCAAAAGTTAGGGGCAAGATATGAAGGATAGAGTCTAACCCGACGGCCCATTGGTTGGTTGATCACGAAACTGGTAGGAACTCCTTATAGTTTCTTTTTATTGGTTATAGCTTGATTTATTATTTATGTTTGTCAGGTTGGCTCTTTGGAGCACTTTGATAGGCATGTGATGTGTTAGAGTCGCCACCTTAATTTGTTTTTATTTTGGAGAAAAATACTAAGGAAAAAATCTCGTGATTGACTCTTTTTTAGTTTGCCACAATAGATAAAATGCACTACCCTCAAATCTTGGGTTCGAAGACTAGGATTTCAGCTTCTGTTCGTATAAATCTCATGGTTTGGGTTTTAATTAAGAAATCAAAATATTATTTACGTGAATAGCAGTGATATCGATGCATGAGTATACTTATAATGCATGGCAATTATAGATAAAGCATTAAAAGTAAAAATAATTGAAAAGTGTGTAATTTAGAGGGAAGCCCGACTCTAGCCTGATTTATTGAGGATTCTAGATCATGTGACACATTCCCTAAATCCTGACCGGTTAGTTTGGTTAAGGGCCTAATACTTAGGCTGAAATTTGTAGGTATACCTTTTTATCTCATTTGAATAAGGATTAGAGCGCATGAAGTTCTAACATCAATTATGATGGTAGGATTTTAATGTGTTGTCATTTTGAGAACGAGCTTTAAAAGGTGTTGAATAAACCGAGCTTGAGTGCTAGACGGAACGAGCTTAACATGCATTGTTAAGTGCCGGACAGATCAGGCTTAATAAATATTAGGTGTTCGACGAACTAGGCTTGGCAGATATTAGGTGCCGGACGGACCGGGCTTGACAGATATTGAGTGTTAGATTGATTGGGCTTTAATTGATAAAGTTCAAGGTTAGTTGTATACACTAGGTTTGGTCAGGGTTGAGAGGTCGGTATGTGCATGTGTGCAGCTTTGAGAGTTCCACGATTCACCTTCTCGATCGAGGAGATCAAGTCTTGCTCCAAAATAATGCTAAAGATGGGCACGAGGGCCCGATTAAGTCCTTATAATATTGTTAATTAATGAATTATTAATTAATTCTTAAATTAATTAACAATGAATTAATTAACTAGTAGCTTTGTTCTAAGGAAAGCCAAAGTGTGATTGAATGTTGAGAAGATAAGTGTTTGAGAACCAAGTTGGATTTTCGCTCAACTAAGGAAGAAGAGCAAAAATTGGACTTTGTGGCCTTAGAATCGCATTTGAAGGGGAGAGCGTCATGGATGCTTTGGAAACATTCAACCATGCAACAAGAGGTCACAAATGGGGGGTAAAGGGGGGAAGTGCCTTTTTATAGGCAAAAGGGGCCTGCCTGGTGCATTTGGTCGGTACCGGCCACCTGAGCTCTTCAAGAGAATGTCCGTAGCGAGTAGTGCATTTGCTTCTGATTGCTCGAGTTGGAAGACCTATAAGGAGCTTGATTGTACCATAAATAAAGAAGAGTCGACCTATGAGGAGTTGAACTCCAATACTGAATGAGCAATCGCAGAGGCAAAAATCACTTCAACAAAACTAGATATGGTAGAAGCCCAAGATTCGAATAAGTTCAACACCTCCTTTTATTCCTTAGTTCAATGGGAACCAAAATTGGGAGGATACTGCATTAGGCAAAAGATGATCCAAAAAGCGAAGGCTCACCTAGCTAAAGGGCTGGAGCATTAGAAGCACCCATTATCAAAAGCAAGTTTTGGAGAGGACAAACTCTAGAAACCTCTCCTCAACAAATGATGTGGAAAGATTGAAAGCAAATGTACTTGTAGAAATTGTATTGGGTTTCATATCCCTGCTTCAATAATGAAGGCTCATTACATATGTATATTCATGATTTGGGCCATAGAAGTTGACGTGGTCATACAATTAAAATTTATGGATTGTCTTATGAATAACTTCAAGGTGGCACCCTAAAATGGTGACGCTGAATTATTATTCATGCCCTTCAAAATATTTGAAAGATTTATGGGATTCAAATTGTATATTTATTTTTCCTACTTATGAATTGCATAGTGGGTCTATGGTTAATGTAAACATATTATTATTATTGTTATTATTATTATTAGCAGGTGTTTGTTGATAAAATAGTTATTTTATTTAGTATTACTATTATTGTGAATATTATTAAAGATATAATTACTATTATTATTATTATTATTATTTAGTTAATTAAAAGGCTATAATTATATTTCGATACTATATCAAGTGGGATATAGTATATAATTAAGACATGACAATAAATAAATAATTAGTATATATATATATATATATAGTTGTGTATATATATATATATATAGTTTCATGTATTTTATGAAAAATAATGACGAAAATGAAATTATTAGGATAGTATAATATAATTTCCATAATTTTATTAATATATAAGTTATGATTAAGTATATATTACCATCCAAACTAGATTATTTAGTAAATGTTGAAAGTAAAAAATTATCGTATTTAGCAAACATCGTTATTGGACGAAACTCGCTTCCCTCACCATAATGAATCACTTATACGATGTAGTTAGACTATAATATTTCCATTCACTACTTTCATCAAGGTTTGATTACATATTGAGGTAGAAGATCAGTCCAAACTCATTGGAGTTTACAGTAGTTTTATACAACCCCATCAAAATATACAACTCATATATTCCTTCTAGAATCCCCTATCAATTGTCTGCAATGGAAAAATGAATTAAGTGCCAATACCAATTTTACAGTGATGTACATATGTTGTTGACCGATACAATACAAGTTTTGTTACGAATAAAATACTTTTACATTGCATACTAACTCGAACAAGTAATACATTATGGGATGAGAAAATTGACACAAATCAGTTGAAAGCTTCTGCCCACGATGAATATCCATCAATCCTATGTCATAAGTACAGGTGCCTGTATGACGCAAGCAAATCTTCATTCAACAAAAATGAAGTCATATTCAGCCGCAAGTAAGTGATATGTGAAGGTAGATTACATTACCACGCTTCTACAGTCAAGCAAGTTCTGTAAAACAACTTTCGACATTGCTAAAAGTGCATCATCAGATGTTCTGCTAATAACAGATTCTGGTGTTGCGGGAGATCGAGTTGAAGGGGAGCCTTTTTCAATCTTCCTCTGTGGTGGTTTGAAAAATGTTTTCTTAGCCACAGACTTCTTCTTACTTGGTTGTTTCATGCTTGTGGATGGAGAATCAAGCAAACATATAGGGGGAAAAGCAGGAGTCTTACCTTCATTATTATTATTGCCCCTGGGTACTTTGATGGAGGTTCCATACTTATTTTATATTACTGCTTTCAGCACACCTGTGAAGTGTTAATACTTGAATGTGATTTCGTAACCCTTTCGCACCTTGTATTTGGAGAAAACCTGCTTCAAACCGCTGAATATGGCTAGCTATGAACCGTCAATGCAGCTCTGTGTTAGAACTGGCCAAGTATCCATACCGATGTTAAGTGATAATTTCGTTTTGAAGTCGCTATGATGGATTGTTGAGAATTTCTCGCTAAGCACCTGTAAATGAAACACAAAAAAAAATAAAAAAATAGATTTCAAAATACAAAAATGGGGTCGAAAATATCTTCAATACTCATCGTGGTATACTTTACCAGACGACCTTCTTTGAGCACATCATGAGTTATAATGACCTTACAGCTTCGACCGTCCATCCTCTCCTGTAAATAGAAAAAATAAGATGGCCATTTAATCCAGTGATTGGATTTAACCATTATGGCCATGCATGACATAAAATCTGATGATAATTGTGAACTAAGTTGTCATTTGTCCTTTAAACCACCAAAATAAAAAAAAATAAATAAAAAATAAAAACCTAACAAAAACCCACAGCGTCTGAAACCACAAAAAAAAATTCCAATGCAATTGCAGATCTTCAAACCATGACCAAATAGAAGGACTTGACAATGCATATGAGGGGTCGATCGTACAAGTATTACCCGGAAAAAGCGGTTCAACTTTACCTATGCAACAAGGTTAAATCTTCATACAAGTCAAAATCTGCACAGCGCAGATCTGTAAAAAACCCTATTCAATCTGTAGGTTTTGACATTTTTTATCTCATATACAAAGAAAAACCATTAACCCAGAAATGTAGACAGACAAAATAGTACCAAAAATTTGTGAGGACATTATAAAAGTAGAAACAAGAAATGTAAAACTAAAGCATACCAGACTCTTGATCCTGAAGGAGAAACTCGCTTGTGATGTTTGGGAACCCCAGGAAGCAACGTTTCAAATGCAGTTACCTGTTTGACTTCTACCTAACGTTTTGTTAGCTTGCTTTTATACTAAACCAATTGACTAAAGCTAACCTGAATGCAACTTTAATGCGATAACCAATTTTCTTTAAAAAATAATTATCCTTTTGTCAAATAATTTATAATAAATGTGAAATTACCAAAATTTAATACAATTCACTATGTAAAAAGCATTAATAAATACATAATAATTTTAATTTTTTTGTATAACCAAGAGACCGACTAAATATATATCTTGGTATATGAATCTATTTAATAAGGATTGACTAATAGACTAAATAAGCTCACCATGGCAGAGTGCATGCGTGCAACACACATCATATATTTATTCATTAGATTGGATATAGTTTGACTGCAAGATATTATGCTAACTCAATTTTAATTTACGCTTTTAGAATAACACAATTAGATGTAGGGTATGGTAAAATTAAAACTAATGTTTCAAATTTTGGTACTTTTAATGATTTGGCATATATTACACACACATATAATAATAATAATAATAATAATTAGTATTCTTAATAATATTAATAATAATAATTACTATTATTATTATAAGCTAACTATTACTATTACTATTATTACTATTATTACTATTACTATTATTATTATTATTATTATTATTATTATTATTATTATTATTATTATTATTACTACTTTCATTATTATTATTATTATTATTATTATTATATATTTTGCATATGTATGGATACAAACATATAAACAATGGTTACAAAAACCATATGATAAAATGAGTACTTCAAATGCCAAATGGCTAATGTGACGTATGGACAGCCACAACTGGTATAACACCTCATCCCCCGACTTTTAATCACCAATCTATGTCCTAGTAACCCATAATCATACCCTCATACAGGGATAACAGCCTACAATTTCAAGCATCCAGTTATACTCTAACAAGTGTACATCTCTCATGTCCATCTTGACCCTTGTTAGTATGGAACAAGAAGCCACTATGAATCGATCACTCCAATAGTTTGTGCTTTACACCACCAAGTTTATGTAACAGAAAACAACGAACACCACATTTTATATGTAATACAAACAATTAAAAATTATGGATTTTAAAAATATATGACATATTTCCCAACATTACACAACTTACACTCATATAATATACTCAAACAACATTTAATCTTAAAAACAACTTGCTTTGCAACATGACACATATTTTTGAAAGTCGTCTTTAATGCTATCATATCAAAAGTTAGCCATTATAGATCCAAGTCAGTGTCATTCTGATAGTTCATTTGTATTCCAACTGCTTGGGCGTGCCAATCAGCACGCCTGTGCCAGACTTACATTGATATTTATTCCCAAGTCAATGTGTGGCATGGCATGGGCATGGGCGTGCCATTCAGCATGCCCGTGCCATTTTGTGTTTGATTTGCTTCCCAAGTCAGTGTCTAGCACAACATGGGCATGCTAATAATCAGCACGCCCGTGCCATTTTGAGTATGAACTTGCTTCCCAAGTCAATGTCTCACAAGCCCGTGCCATTTTGAGTGTGAATTTGATTCCCAAGTCAGTGTCTTACACGGCATGGGCGTGCTATGCAGCACGCCTGTGCCATTCGCACACTAATTTTGATTCCCAAGTCAGTGTCTGGCACGGCATGGGCATGCCAATCAGCAAGCTTGTGCCATTCTAAGTGTGAATTTGCTTCCCAAGTCAGTGTTTAGCATGGCATGGCACGCCCATGCCATTCGCACATTGATTTTGATTCCCAAGTCAGTGTCTGGCACGGCATTAGCACGCTCTTGCCATTCTGAGTGTGAATTTGCTTCCCAAGTCAGTGTCTCGCATGGTAGGGGCATGCCAATCAACATGCCTGTGCCATTCTAGGTGTGAATTTGCTTCCCAAGTCAGTGTCTCACACAGCATGGGCATGCCAATCAGCACACCCGTGCCATTATGAGTGTGAATTTGCTTCCCAAGTCAGTGTCACGCACAGCATAGGCATGCCATTCAGCATGCTCATGCCAAACTAGCACTAATTTTGCTTCCCAAGTCAGTGTCACGCATTGCATTGGCATGCCATTCAGCATGCTCGTGCCAGACTAACACTAATTTTGCTTCCCAAGTCAGGGTCTGGCATGCCCTGATCATGCCATTCAGCACGCTCATGCCACGAATCATTCAAAGAATTAAAAGAGCTCACTTTTCGGTTCCCGCGCAAACCCTAATCCTCATCCTTTATAAACACCGTCAACTCAACTCCCTCAAACCTTTCAATCATAAATGGCACCCTCACCTCCCTCAACACTCTCCACCTTCCATTTTCCTTCTTCCTCAACATCCACATCGCTCATCCTTCTTCCCCCTCCTCCACCATGCCTCCACGACATAAACAAACCCGTTCTGCTGCATCCGTGGCCACAAGAGTTCGACCCACACCATCCGCTGCAGTTGATCACCCCCACTTCCACCCATGGGACCACTTCCTCCACCATTCGAGATCGGATCAAACGAGCAACAGGAAAGGTACATTAAACTCTCTTTCCATCCCATTCTGCCCAGTCATTTTATAGATGAGTAGGCCTTAGAACAAGTTAATCTCAACAATGTTGTCTTGGATCCACTTAAAAGGATTGGGTGGGAGCAATTTATTACAATGAAAGATTTTGTTTATGCACCACTAACTTTAGAATTGTTTATGCAAAGAACAATTT
The DNA here is from genome assembly GCA_948099535.1 of Jatropha multifida. Lineage (NCBI taxonomy): Eukaryota > Viridiplantae > Streptophyta > Magnoliopsida > Malpighiales > Euphorbiaceae > Jatropha > Jatropha multifida. Next base: position 20,931 of record CANUEX010203943.1, on the reverse strand, counting down.
ATTTTTGAGAATACCCTAGCAATATTAAGTTTAGGCTTTTTGGCAGAAACCATGAACTCTTAGTGAATGGCATTAGCCGTATATTTGGGTTCCCTACTGAAAAAGCAATTAGAAAAGTACCCAAAGATTTTTGTGATCGCAGTACATGGACTGAATTGACTGGGAAAACTGGATACAATCCTAGGATCTCCAAAGCTTCTCACTTATGCAACCCATCATATAGGTACATTCACAAATTTCTGGCTAACACAATCCTTGGACAAAGTGAGAGTGATGGAGTCTTAGGTTTAAATGAATTGTACTTTATTTGGGCTATAGATCAGGGAATATTTCTTAATGTGGATTTTTGGTTATGCCAACAATGAGCTAGAATTGCGTAGGTAGATAAAGGGGCTATTATAATGGGATGCTTTGTGACTCGAATTGCTTCTTATCTAAATGCTTGGAACCCTGCTCGACCTATTTATGACATAGTAGGAGGTGGGAGAGGCACTAGATTTGATTTAAACGTCATGCTGCATATAAAGCTTATTGAAAAAATAGGAGATAGATTTCGTGTTGTGGGAACCAGGAAGATAGGCCTGTTACTGATAATGAAGATAAAGAGGGAGATCCCCCTAACATAGAAGCGGATCGTCCACAACCCCCTGGTTTTGAAACTTTTTATCGTATAGGCACCTCTGGGGCAGGACCTTCTGTTCAGAAGCCATCCGACTTGTCCAATGAAGATGTTCTTGCCTGACTAATGTTGAGAATGGACATGGTTGACGCACACTTTCATGGGATGGAACCTAAGATTTCTGATAAATTTCAATCCATTGAAATTATGCACGGGAGTCTTGAATCTCGATTTGACACCATGCAATCGCAATACCAAGGAATCAATAGTCAACTCCAGACAGTGATCCAGATGCTGCAACACCATCCTCCACCACCAGCCATAGACTGTGTTTTGTTTTGTTCTTTTTCATTCCTTTTTCATATTATTTTTGTATTATTTATGTTTGGGATTACCTTTTTAATCTTGTTCTTTATGTTTTACACTCAGTTGTTTATGTTTAGTATTTTTACTTTATTATTTAGCGTGTGTTTTCTATTTCAGCTTTCAGTCATTAGCTTCTAATCTATTTCATTCCTTTGTATTTTCATTATATTCCTCAATACAATGGTGGTCAGAGGATCTACATTCTTCTTTTAATTGTTTAATCTTCCACATTGAGGATAATGCGCTAAACTAAGTTGGGGGAGGGACATATTTTTACTTATTTTTCTTTGCATATTTATTCAATATGGTTGGAATAATTATATGCTACATTAAAAAACTATCGTAATCGTATAACTTGTATAAATTTGGTTGTTTCCTACTATATGTTGTTTCAGCTTAAATTTTAACTATTTATCTTAATACTAAATCCTTGGACTGAATATTTATTTTTAAGATCATAAACACCCATTTTTCAAATTATTATAATAGATATGTATGTTTTGATCTAAATTTATTTAATCTTGGCATTTCTAGAACAAAATCATAAATTTCTTTGAGACAAAATTTTTAGAATATTGACTTTAGAAAGAGATGATTTACGCATTCTTTGTTGAACTACTTATTTTTGCCTAAATCATTATAAGTTAATTATAACCCTATTGGAAACAAAGGTACATGTTTTAATAGAATTAAAATCTAGATATTATATATTTTTTGCAATTTTTGATTTTCTATATCCATTTTCTGTGTCTTAACTAAATCAATCCTATAAATCCCATTACAACCCTAATAAAAGACATTTTCATCTTGATAATGGTATAACACTTAAAATTGTGGACAAGGAATAACTATTTATGCCTATGAAAATGTTCAATTTAAATTCTTCATCTATTATTCAAAGGTTAATAAGTTTTTGTGAAAATTCATATTTTATCCATCATAGTTTGATCGATTATTGGTATTAAAATCTTATTAAGGAACTTTCATATTAGGGAATATGTTTTGTTAAAAGTTTGAACTTTTACAAAAATATAGCTACCATAGAAAACGCTTGATTTATTTTCATATTAAGAGATTTTTGATATTTTTAAGATGGTAAATAATTATCTGCAACCATATTAAGTTAGATTTGTTATGTTTTATTGTTTTTTTTTTTTTCATTTTAGGATAAATAGTGGTTTAAGTTTGGGGAATTTTAATACTTCATATTTTCATAGCATTTTTACCGCAGGGTATTATTAGGAGTTTTTGGTGTTTTTAAATAATTTTACTAGCTTTTATTTAGATTATTTATATTTTCCGTTAAATTTCATTGATTCTTGCTATTTTCAATTAATAGGAAAATAGCCAAATTCACATCAAAGAAGGTTGGGCTAAAAAATTAAGTGCGCCAAGTTCTATTATTTATCCCTTGCATGGATCTACATGACAATAATAAAAGACTCCACTTTAGCATTTCACACGCCCAATCTGTTTAAGAAGACTCCTAATTACGAAGAAATCCGACTGAAAATCAGTTTCCTACTCAGATTATATTTTCTCCTAATTAGGCCAACTATTTTCATACTCAGATTTGAAGATACCCTACGAAGGCTATATAAAGAGAGATCACCAGGGCACATGAGAATAGAATCTTAGATCTTGAATCTTTGTTTTACTATTTTCTTAGCTTTCTTTCTTTTTAAGACTTCAAGCATTCAAGTTGTCTAAAGAATCAAGGGAGCTGTCTACGCTATTATGTGACTAGTTTTTATCTCTAAACTTTTAATCTTGCTTTTACTATCCTTTATTCATTATAGATTATGAAATTATTTTCAAGTTTAATTGAGTTTTATTTAATTACTATGTCGATTTAAACTCTCACACTAGGGATATGATGTAGCTTAATTTCTACTCCAATTTATGATATTAAATTTTTTTTCTTTGGTCAAGATATAATTTATTATTGAACTTAATACTCTTAGGCAGAGTTTCTCCCCTGGATTGATTTATTTCATTAATCACTATCGGATGAAGGGTTTTAATAAGAAAAATGTAATAAATTATATAGGAATAATAACTTAATGCGTAAGCTATATGGTTTCACTCATAGGGGGTTTACATAATTTAATGACCTTAGGTTATCAATTATTGAACAAACCATAAAACTTAATAATTTAATTCATATTTGGTTTCACTATTGGGAGAAAGGTAATTAGACTGAATTAAAATAGTTAACAATACATCGGGAGAGCTTGTTAGTGATTTTAGGGTTATTTCCCCTACTTCAAAAATTAAATTTCATTAACAAACTAATAAAGTAAATTGGATAGAATTAAATGAAGTCAAAATCCTTAATAGCTTTTAAAACATGATTTCTTTTCATCAATTCTTCTTGCTTGAATTCTTCGTTACTATTTTATTTTATTTTTTTTCATTTTATAGCTACTCTCTTAAATACCGTTTCAATAATAAGAGGTTAACATAATTTTGGTACTTGATATATAATTTTCGTGGGACGATACTCTAATTACTATTTATTATTTGTTGCGATTTTGTACACTTGCGAAAAAACATTGTTATCATCCTTGTTAGATGAACGAGGGGCTTCTATTTTTTTATCTGTGCTATAATTTAAAATCCCTAGCTGATCACATATTACTGTTTTCAACAAATAACTTCAATTACTTCATATTCTATTAATATATCCATTACCACTTATTTATTTCCTAGATAGTTATGTGTCTAACTAATACATTTTTTATATTTCAAATTACTTTTGTTATCATATTCTGGTCAACAACTAACTAAATGAACTCCTTCACAATAGTCATATTCAATTACTCATATATTACACATCGATAAAAATCATCAATTATGAAATAATATTGAATAACATTCAAAAATATAATTTATTGATTGTCCATTTCAACCATATAAGTAGTTTTTTCCTACTTTTACACTACCAGTTTCACATGCCTTCTACCATCTCAACATATTCAGTGTCATTGAGTTGTAATAGCTAAACAAAGACAGCACTCACCCACCTTTTACAACTTCAGACCACCATTACTTGCATATTTTCTTTCCAATTACTTTTACTCTGCTACATAAACAACTTCCCCAACCACGAACGATGACAGTAACATCATCATTACTTGAAGCATTTGACAATTGACTACTACCAATTTCTACACATGTTCCCATCTCTGGATATTGGCATCCACCTATACAATCACATCTTGGCCTGTATCAATCGCATCATCACACAAAGGAATTACTCCATTCACTATGTATTAATATATAAATTGCAATATTAAACACTAGTACTATTTCATAACATTAATTACGTTCAAAAACATAGATTGTAAAATCATATTCAACACTATATGAAGCTTTAGGGTCACTCTAGTTTAGAAATAATTACTATCATCCACAATCCAATATGATTCCACATATTGCCTTGCCCGCTTGCCATTACTATTACTTTTAACATTCTGATTTATTAATCTCGGGCAATCCTCTCGTTGTCTACTAACTCTAATGCTTTCCCACTCCACATCAGCAGCCTCTAAAGGATGTCGTTTTCCATATCCAGTTAATAATACCTACATAAGCACATGTTCTATGTCATTACTTCTAATACTACGACAATTTCTACATTTAACGACATCATTACCACAACTTATTCCAATACTTAGCTAACCTCTTTCCGACTAAAGCCACCTCCATCATAAGAGTCACTAACAATTGCATGTCTTACTGCATCCCGATCCCATGCGCAAACCCTTGGAAAAACATTCCATTTCATAGACCATCCTAAATCCAAATGGTCAAGATAGAATATCTATAAAAAAAAAAGAATGAGCAAAATTAGTCATTCAGTTATTACATTTCAAAGATTTTAATAGCTATTGTGTTTAAAAACAAAAACAGCTTTTCATTTTCCTTATACCTTAAGAAATAGCACACATCCTCCTAGCCCACTAGCTCTACCGGACTTTCTTAATGCATCCTTAAACCGCTCTACACTCTTCACTAACCACTGCAGCATGAACTCAGTCCAATTAAATTCACTTATTGTTTCTATATTGGCAACACTTCCAACAAATGAGGGCTAAACCTACTACATTGTGTTGGACATAAAAAAATGCCTAAAGTATATTATAGAAAGTGTTGCTGAAACTCTTCTTTCTGAGTACTTCCCTTCACTTTTTTCATCACCTCTGCCTCCACAATTGTTTTGCATCGCTAATACTGGCTCATAATCTATTTCACCAGTTGTTCTCGAGCCTTCTTTTGCCTTGGATGTGATGGAGCACTCCCTGCAGCTGGGATTCCCAGTACCCATCCCATATGATTTGGTACTATCCTAATTACTACACCTCTTGATAACTCTAGGCATACTTTCTCGGTGTTGAATTTTTTGCATAGCCAATAACAAAGCTTTCTATTCAATGACATCGCTGGCAATTTTAGCAACTCTCCAAAACCAAGCTCCATCACCCATTGCTTTTGTAATTCATTTAACTCAATCACTAAAACTCTTAATGCCAATGGCCTACACCGCACATTAGGACTCTACAAATAAACCAAATCGATAATTACACAATTCATTTTCATGCTCCTTTTTTTTCAAATGAATTCATTTTCATGCTTACTACCACCGTTCCTAACTAAAATACATTAACAAAATAACAGATAACTTATTACAATCCTTACCACTTTTGTACTTGTATCTGCTCTTGCTTCACATCTTTTCAATTGCTCTCCTACATAATCAATTGGAATAGACACCCATTTTTTCCTACTGACGTGAGCATTATTCCCTTGCTGCCTGCATCACATTACTACATTTTTCAATTTCAATTACCATCATAACAATACTAACCTTAACCTTTTTATTTCCTTTATATTTCATTATTTCTCCATACTTCCCAATATTTTGATAAAACATCTTCTACTAATCATATACAACTTAATCATTATGTTCATTTTTTCCACCATAACATTTCACTATTATTCATTACTTCATATATATGTCTTCTTTACAATTTGCAACTAATATGGCTTAATCATTCCAAATGCAGGAATGTTATCCATCTAAACCCAAAAATCCAATTTACCAATTTAGCATCTGTTATGGTATAGGGAGTTAAACGATTACCAGTTATCCAAATGCGGATGAGGACCCATGGTTTTTGCTTCCTCCATTTTTCATCCACCCCTAAAAACCCAATTTACATACAGCAAGTCTAATGTAATATAGGAAGTTCAACGATTACCTGTTCTCCAAATGCGAATGAGGACCCATGCTTCTTGCTTCCTCAATTTTTCATCCACCTTTAAGCTTTTCCCATACCAGTTTATACCGTCTGATTCATCGCACCTCTCTACTTTTGCTCCTACAACTCCACTCGCCTCCATTAATAATTTTTTACCTTTGGTCCCAATCAAATTACAAAACTGTCCCCTGCTTGCCCATACGTATATCTTGCCTTCACTATACGTTGTCATCGTTCACATTTGTACATGGGCCCCACTAACTTTTTGCTTTTCATTATAATACGCACATGCCAACGATTTGAGCTGGCTATCAATACGCAATAAAAATACTCGGAATATCTTAAAGACAACATATAGCCCATACTAAATTTTTTTTTAAAACTGAAAATAATCACTGAATTCTGTAGAGAAAAAAGTAGAGTCTTTAGAACCAACAATACTTCTACTTCCTGGAAAATTTTCTGGAAGTGGGGTGAGTTTTACTAAACTCAGTGAATAATAGTAAATAATGTAAACTCACACATTCAAGCAGTATGCTTTCACGTTTTATGAAATGGACACACTTTCCACAAGCATATGTCACAACATCAGCACCTTCAAATATATCACATTCAGATATTCACAATATATGAAAATTGATTAATGACGTTACAAATCCACCCATTAGCCCCTGGCCAAATTCTCATTCTCATATATATGTATATATAGGGGAACCAATCCCCCATACCTGACCCACTGACCCGTAGTGACACACGTCGTCTTAATTTCCACTGGATATAAAGCACATCATTATCACATCATAATTAATCCAACAATTCAATCATTAACATAAATCATATGCAATATATGAATGTAATCAAAGACTAAAATTATATATTATTGTAGAATTAAAATATTATATTTATAAGATGATTAATATCAATAATATAATAACAATGTAAATAGAAAATGAATACTAATTATTTTTAAATAATATAGAAAGTATGATTGTGTATGAAATGCATGTATACAAATGATGGTGTGCACAATTTATTATTATTCACAGTGATAGTAAAATATTCCAATTCTATTTTAGATTCTGATTTAGAAGAGTAATAAATGAACTTTGTCGATCTATAAGACACATATAATAAGAGAAAATAGTATCGAACAATTGATTTTCCTTAATTAAGAACTGAAAATATTAATTTAATATACCTATCTGCCTATTATTTTTTTTGTCTATCTGTTTAAATTTTAACTTCTATTAAAGCAACATCTTCACAAAAATATAAATGTCCATTTATTTGTAATATAACTCAACTTTCTAAAATAATAACCCAATATATTAAACAACTACTCCCTACCCAGTCTGTTCATTGGTAACTAACTATCCAAATATTCAACCATCAAAATAATTTATAATAAACCTTCAATTCAATAATATTTTATATTATCCTCAAATTTATATTTCTATCAACTCACTATATCCTGTATTAATAATGTAATTCACAATTAATATAATTCACATAATATAATTTTAATCTCAGAATAATTACTACTTAGCACTAAATAATTCTTTTTTCTTAATTTATTTTCAGTATCCAAATACTATTTAATTATTTATCTTACTTTACCTTATTGAGTCTTCGTAACTATAAAAATATATTTTCATATTTAATAACTTAATTCTTAATTCTAATGTCCTTAAAAACATATGAAACATATTCATATTTCCTAATTGTAAATTAACGCCAACAATAATAATTTTCTTAATAACATAATTCATTCTTATTTATTGTCCAATTTATTTAAATCAAAATCCACAAATAATTACACCATTTTAATTCACAATGTATATTTAATCAATTCTATTAAACATTCATCTTTATAATAATTACCATCAAATTTCTTGAATTTATTTAATAACCTCAATTATTTTAAATTAATCAAATCCTATAATTTGTCTTTAACCTCTATTTAATTTAATTCCACGAAAATATTCACTATAACTTATTTTCAATTTAACCAAACCTTATTAATTCATTCAACTCCAAGTAATCACAATTAATCCAAATTCATTAATTCTAACCTTTATAAAATTAATTCATATTCAATAATCTTTTTTAACAATAATTCTTAACCTTTCCACCGTTAATTTTATTTCAACAAAATATACCAATATATATATATAATCCACTAATTATCCGTTAATAACAATTTTAACTAATTAAAATTCTTGAATATAAATAATTAGAAATTCCACCAAATAATCATTTTCAACCAAAAATTAACTTAACTTAATAATTCATATAATAACACTTATTCCATCACACACTCAAATTAACAACCAAAATAATTTAATTATCTAAAAACCTTTAATAATAACGATTAACTCTTAATTAAATTAATTTATGTCCTTAAATTTTAATTTATAAAAATTCTATATTAACCTAATTTAATCCATAATTAATCAAATTTCTTCACCATTTTATATCATTCAAAGCCTATAACTAATATACCTTTAACTAATTTAAATCATCTAATCAATTTAATTGCTTCACCAATTATATCTTATTACCAAAGTTAAATAAATCATAATCAAAATTTAACCTACAAAATAATAAAAATTAATCATTAAAATACTAAAATCAACTAATAGTCAATATCCTAAAATTAAATTAACCTTCATAAATAATAATACTCTAAACCAAAATTAATAAATCATAACTTGTAACTATATAATCAATCAATTACCTGAATACTAACAATATACCTCCAACAAATAAAAATCAACTAAATAATAAATCAAAATCCTATAATTAATCAACTATCACAAATGCTCAAATTAACTAATTAATTACTAAAATTATCCTCAAAATAATAAAATCCTCTAATACACAAAATCAACAAAATAATTAATAAACCACACTAATAATAAAATTAATCAATCAAAAATAATAAAAATTAACTAATTAATAAAAAATTCTAAGAATAAATAAAATCAGTACCCAATTAATTTCAGTCCCAAAAATCACAAATCGGTGGCTTGGATCGCGACTCGAAAACGATCGAACGGCTGAGATCGAGTCAAGGAGATGCGGACCCGCTGTGGTGGCTACTTTGATCACCTGAACTGGGTCACGCGGAGGAGTAGGCGGCGCTGCAGTCGCACGAGGGAGGAGCTGCGGCTGGGACGTGTCGCATGACAGAGAGAGAACGGCTTGAGTTGCAGGCGTAACTCGGAGGACCTGCTGCGGTGGGTGGCGCAAGGCGGGGCAAGGCTGAGGTGGGGCGTGGCGGTGGCTGTGGCGCGGTGGCTATCGGTTTTGGGCGTAGAGAGAGACAGTGAGTTTGAGAGAGTCAGAGTGACAGAGAAGAGAGAGGGAGTGCGATAGCGTGAAAGAAAGAAAAGAAAAGAAAGGAAAAGAAAATAATCGCAAATAATTGAAAAAAAAAACCACCCAACCTAAAATGTCCAAGGAAAAAAATAGTGGTGTACAATAATTATAAAAATATCTTATTTGGGTTCAATTCAAAGTGAGGTTCAGCTTAATAATTTGATATGATTTTTAATTGATTTAATAATTTCTTAATTGATTTTAGAGCAAATTAAAACGATTTTTAGTTCAAATAAATATTGTATGGCATAATATCATTGGTTAATATTTTACAATTAAAATTAAATAAAAATATTTTGAAATAAAAATTTCAAGACATTACACTAAATTATAAAAAATATAAATAAAAATTATTTTATTAATTTGTAAAAAAAGAGAGTTAATACTTACTATAAAAATAAAATATGATCACAAATTTAATAATTTTAAATTAATAAAAATTTAAAATAATAATTATTGATAGTCGAAAAAAATAAATTTTTTATAGCAAAAAAATAATTAAAACTTGTAGTCAAAAGGAATTAAAACTACATATATATATATATAGTTATATGGTAAAATAAATTTTTAATTAATATTAATATAATAAAATAATAAATTCAAATCATAATTAGAATAAGATTAGATTGAACTTCCTAATAAAATTTAGATTCAAATAGAAAAAAAATATCAATAAAGTTAAAAAATTTTTAATTAATAAATGACTAAATTATCCTTATTTATAGTAATTAAATTAAAAGTTTATAAGTGGCGTTTTAGAGACTCAATATTCCCCATTCGTATTTATATATATATATAGAAAAATAATAATAATAATAATAATAATAATTTTATGAGGATAAATCTTATAAAAATAAAAAAAAGAGAGAAATGTAGAATTAAAAATAGAAAACACAATTCAATAAATCACTATTTGTGATTTCATAAATTTTATTTTTTGTTTTTAAAACAGTTTTTTTAAAAGTAAAGAAAAAATTAAACAAGTTTGAACAAACAAATTCTATTTTTTTTTTTTTAAATATAAAAAATAAAAAATTTAATCGAAAACAAATGACACCTTAAGTTTATATGTATATTATATTTACATGAAGTATTTAGGTCCGTGTTCATTTAACGGTCTATAAATTTGACTAATCCCGTTAGCCCTCGAAAGTAAAAGACTGGTCTGAGAGAGTTTGCATTGAAGAGGATCAAATCCATTATCTAAACCATAATGATTAATCCCACAAGTGCTCTTTGCCAGACCTATCCCATTAGAGTTAGCTTAAATTTTTATATTTGATAATGAGATATTTGAAAGTTTTTATGTTTTATTTTTAAATATTTGATTATGTATTCATAATAATTTAAAATATTTTTATAGGAGAGGGATAAAAAGAAGAAAAAAAAAGTATATTTTCTATAATATTTTTTTTTATGTTTGTATAATTTGATTAGATATGTTTAAAAAAATATTTCAAATAGAATATATATGTATTAAGCTGTTCAAAACTTTTAAATTTTTTACTTTTAAAATTTATTCTTAAATAAAATGAAAATATGTGTGTGTGAAATATTGAATAGTTGAATTTTAATTTTGAAAGGAAAAATTATTTTTAAGTCTCTGAGATTTTATAAAATACATGACTTCGTTCTCACTATTTATGATAATCATTTCGAAATCCCTAGGGTATATCTCCGTTTGACATTTTAGTCTTTCGTCCAAAAAGTAATATTTTTTCCATTAATTTTACTTAAAAAACCTAAATATCATTCAAATATTATACAAAAGGCATCTAAAAAAAGTCAACTACAATAAAAATATTAAAATAATAACAAAATTAGGTTCAAACTCAGTAAAAAATAAAATATAAGTTATTTAAAATATAAATAAAAAAATAAAAGTGAAAATTAGCCTCCATCTCTGCAAACAGATCACCGCCGCTAGCAACACCAAGAAGCATGCTTCCATTTCTACCATCTCTGCCTCTTACACTTTCGTCTTTCAACTCTGTCTCTCCTTCTCCCTTGCCTTTTGCTCTCTCTCTCTCTCATGCAAAATCTCTTTGTTTATTTTTGTGTTTGCATCTTTTTCTTCATCTTTCCTAGATTATGGTAATCTATCGTTGGTGGCTTCGAAATTAGGCAGGACATTATTTCGTTTTAGGAGCTAGTTGGTCGATTTTCAGCTAATGTTGTTTGTCTTTACTATCGATCGATTTTAAAGGTTTGTTATTTTCTTATTGTTGTTTGTGAAGCCAAAAATAATAGTTGATTTTGCCATGTTAGATTGGTTAACTGGGGAAGATCCATTGTCGTACTTCTCAAATTCTTTCTGCTCGTTTCTTTTCAATCTAAGGATGCTTTTGTTAACTCCATGAAGAGGCTTCCATTTCTATCATCTTTGCTTTTGACCATTGCATGTTGAGAGCTAGGTGGCAAGCTTCTCCTCCGTAGTTGACGATCACACTCTTAACCCTTTATGCACCAATCGTGTTTTCTTGGAGATTGAGCTATTTTCAGCCCCAACGCCGTTCAGCCAATGCGAGCTCAGTGACTCCATCGTCGACGGTGGAACAAGGCTACAGTATTAAAATAGTTCTAACGTAATTTCTGGGTTTGAATCCGTTTATGGGAGAGCTTGAGTTTTCTATCCCGCGAGGAGAGAGAAAGTTTATTCATCGACCGTTGTCAAGGTTGATGACCAAAGGGAGGAGAGAGAGTAGGGCACAGGAAAGAGAGAGAGAGAGAGAGTGTAACGCCTTGACTCCAACCACTAGAGAAATTGTTCGCTTTGGATCAAGCCGGTTCCATCCCATACTAGATTGGCAAAATCCGCACCAAAATCCGCACGATTTTGTCCCGCAGGTAAAATAAGAACTTTTCAGGAGGTCACTCATCCTAGGATTTTTGTCAAGCGAGCATGCTTAACCCTAGAGTTCTTCTAACTCTCCAGTCATTCCACCAAAAGGCGCCTCTGATGATTTAGTTACCCCATTTTCGATATATGATCTAATTTTTTCCTGTTTGCCGCATTTCACTACCCTAGCTAGCCTGTCATCCTAGAAGCTCGTTAGGAGCCCTGCTCTATCCGCCCTCTTAGGATCACTTTGCCGAGTCAAGATGCACAGGCCCACCAGCTTCCGCGTGGTTCGTCCTTGAACCATATATCTACTGTAGGGGGTCAGGCTCTGATACCAAATTGTAACATCCTAACTCCAACCACCAGAGGAATTATCCGTTTTGGATCAAGCTAGTTCCATCCCATATTAGATCGGCAAGACCCGCACAGTTTTGCCCCGCAGGTGAAATGGGAACTTCGCAGGAGGTCACCCATCTTAGGATTTCTGTCAAGCGAGCATGCTTAACCCTGGAGTTCTTTCAACTCTCTAGTCATTCCACTAAAAGGCGTCTATGATGATTAGTTCTCTCATTTTCGATATATGATCTGATTCATTCATGTATCTCGCATTCCACTACCCTAGCTAGCCTGTCATCCTAGAAGCTCGCCAGAAACTCTGCTCCCCTCTTAGGATTGCTTTGCCGGGTCGGGATGTCATAGAGAGAGAGAGAGAGAGAGGTGGGTAATTAAAATATTAATATAATATTTGTGGGTCCCATAGTAAGACTATTGCTGTCTTTTTTAAGTAAAATTAATAAAAAAAATATGTTATTTTTTAACGGATGGACTAGAAAGTCAGATAAAGGCATACCTTAAGGATATCGGAATAATTATTATAAATAGCGAGTACGAAGTCATGTATTTTGTAAAATCTCAAGGACTCAAAAGTAATTTTTCCATTTTGAAAATATACATAACATTTTATTGTTATATATATATATATATATATTGATGCATATTTAATAAGTGATATCGTATAATTATAAATATAGAAATATTAAGTTATATTGTATAATTTTAGATAAATAACGATATAAATTTAAATTGAACTAAAGTGTGTATATATACACTACCGTTTTATTAATTAAACATTATATTCACATTAATCTTATATGAAATTTCATTTTAACATTATAAAAATTCCAATAATATAAGAAAAAATTATAATCAATATTTAATATTAAAAAATAAAAAATGATTATAAAAAATAAGTAAAAAGGGAGCAATCACATGAAAAATTGAATGAGTACAATCAACATATAATGCACGTCACAAAAAAATTATTATAATATAAATATAAATATAAATTAACTATTAGCTAAAAAAAATCAATAATTGATTGAAACTAATTCGATCCAACGATAACTGTGTTCGGTAACAGTTTTTAAACACGAAATGTTATTTTTCATAGTGTTTGATAATCTACCGTCTGAACTAAATTTTAGATATTAAAATAGTATTTTATAAAAAATTAACCCATGTAATATTTATAATGTATTTACTTATATATAATAATTTACTGTTTTCTTAAAAAATGAAAATTAAAAAAAATGAAAAATGTGTACACTTGCTAACAATATAAAAGTTATATTTTAATTTAAAAACTTCGCAAACATTATTCATAAATTTCATAATTAAAACAAAATATTATAAACTAACTTTAGAAATTTTTTATTTAAAACTTCCAAAATTTCTATTATCAATTATTTATAATAATAAAATCAATTTTTATTATTTTGCAAAATTTTTTAAAATAAAGAATATAATATATCTGTAATAATAAAATTAATTATATATTAAAGCATACCATAATTTTTTATGCTTTAACTATTTTTATTTATTCAATAAAAGTATTTTATGAAAAAAATTATTTATAGATATTATAATGTCAATTATGAAAATGTCATTTATAAAATGGAAAATAATCGAAAATCATGTCTTTTATTATAAAGGAAAACCGTGGAAAACAACTTAAAGCTGTTTTCTAAATTCCAGTTAAATTTTGAAAAATTGAAAAAATGTTTTCTAGTTTTCTAAATAGAAAACTGATTGATTTAAATGTAAAACTCTGTTTTTCAGTTTTCTTGAAAAACTTTTCTAAAAAATTATTCCAGTTTTCTACGTTTTAACTTTTAGTTTTTTCATGAAAAGCTACTCAAATAATTAACAACTAAATATTACCGAAACAGCTAACAATTATCAAAATAATAAATTTTGCGAAATAGACCCTATATGATGCTGAGTAACGATTAAAATCTTTATGTCAATCAGGTGTATTATAGTTGGTCTTTTTACTTATATAAAGAGTGAAATGTATCAAATTTCAGTCCTCCCAATTATAAGAATTTTCGTCAAGTCAATATGCTTTAATTTTTTTTATAAATTATAACTTTATCGAATTAAATGGTAAGAAATTCTTTTTAATCATGTTATACTCCATAAAATTGAGTTTATAAAATTTACTTTATATAAGTGCAAAAATTTTAAATTTATAAACAAATTAGGTGAAGGTCCGCACATTGCGCGGTGTGTTTTATTATTGTACTTTATTTTATAAATTTTAAGAATTAATATTTTGCATTACCAAAATTTATAATTTATTTTCGTGCTTAAAAGTTTGTTAACCTTAAATGCTTAATACTAATATATTAAAAATGAAGCAATTTGAAATTTTGTTGAGGATTCTAAGAATTAAAGGTGCAAATATTATATATTCTTTATTGGTTATCAAAACAAAAGGATAAAAATAAAACTTAATCCAATATCAATAATAATTATACCCATTGAGTAAATGAATATTAATTATATATATATAGAGAGAGAGAAACAAAGAGATAAAAATTAAATTTTGTGCCTGTATTTCTTGATTAGAGACCAGAAAATTCAAACATTATCAGAAGAAGTCGCAGCATTTCAGCAGTGTTGGAAGTAGCAGTGGAGGTTCAGCTGCAACTCACCTAAAATTATACTGTAACATGTAGAAGAAATATATTAAAAATACATAAATTCATTGAGGAAGCTTCAATTTTATTAGTAATAGCTGCAAAACATTCGAGCCAAGAATTTATTTTTGGTAGCACAATAAAACACAGAAAAGTTGCAATTTTATTCTCTTTAGTTTCAAACATCCGTTTAATTAGTGATTATAAAATTTTTGAATAATAATTATCTCTAAATATATATTAGTTAGTTATTATTATTTTTAAAACATCCGATCCGATCAGA
Organism: Jatropha multifida; assembly: GCA_948099535.1. Classification (NCBI taxonomy): domain Eukaryota; kingdom Viridiplantae; phylum Streptophyta; class Magnoliopsida; order Malpighiales; family Euphorbiaceae; genus Jatropha; species Jatropha multifida. Next base: position 5,195 of record CANUEX010203943.1, on the reverse strand, counting down.
TCAAAATTTCTTGAAAGTGATAATTATCTCTAGATATATATTGATTAAAAACATTTAAAAGAATTATGCAATTAAAAATTTCAAAAAATAGACTAGAAAATTCAAAAATTTGTGAAAAAAGAGAAATAGAAATTCTGAATAGAGAGAGTGCCAAGTCAGATTTGCAAAGATTTTTTTTGCTTCAGGATTTTTTATATATATATAGATATATATAGAATTGACTATGCTTTACAGAATTTGTTTCAAATAATGGATTGAACAATTGACTATGCTTTAGAAAAAAGAGTTTTCCACCTTATTTGTATTGAATAGGATCCAATAACTTGCCCACTCCATCTTTTTCTTGTTTATTGTCCAAAATGGATCAGCTTGCTAGGTGAGAGTTCGTGGCTTGGCTCAATTGCCGTGGTTTGAGGATCAACATTTAGCCGATTCAATCAATTTGAAAAATATTTTTGAATTAATTAAATTTAATAGAATCGTTTTGGCTGAATTAATTTAATTATTAACTAAATCGAATTTACAAAAATTGAAAACTTAATCAATGGATCAAATTTAACCGTAATAAAAATTAACTAAAATTATTAATCACTGTTTAATCAAAATAAAAATTGAAATATTTTTAACTTTAATTTTATTATCTATTTAATTAAAATAATATAATTTAAAAAGTCATTTAATTTAATTAATTCGGCTAACATTTAATAAAAATTTAATTTTGTATAATTGAATATTTATTTATTGAATCGAATCTACCAAATTAATGGAATTGATGAAACCGAATGCCCAAATCTGTTCTGGTCAGTGACTTATTCTCCATGCTGAAAAAACGTGAAAGAAATAGTTTTTTAAAGCCAGATACATATCCGATTCGTATCAGGGCTCAAAAAAATATAAGCTTGAAGCGCTGTCTTTCGATTTTCTGGAAGTTCAAATCGCGGTCTATCCTCTCTTCTCGCTCTCTCGTTCTCCCTTCGTCGCTTTCTGACCTTAGCAACAAGAAGACAAGAAGTTGCCAATCTAGTTGGATAATGGATATATAGGATTTGAAGGAAGATAAGCGATTCTACCTTCTCTTTTGCTCTCTTCTTTTGGAGAGTCTGTCTATTCCACCGCCGACCCTGCTCCTCTCTTCGATTCTCTCATTTTTCCTTTTCAACGGTCAGTCGCGGTTGTCATTATATCATTGACGACCTTTCCGATCTCAATTTCATTTTTCGTTTTGCTGTCTGGGGAATAGGTGTAAGCTGCGAGGTGAGCATCTAATCATCTGTATGATTTTTCTTTTCTGATAGGTTATTCACGTACCTAGAAATTTAAATGTTGTGTGGTAAAGTTCCTTCTATTAGGCCTTGTATTAAGGTGCTATTACTTCCTGTGACTAAGAAGCTTTATAAAAGTCTTAATAAAAAATGAATTTTCATGTTAATTGACTTTAAATGATAACTTTGTTACCGCAGACTGTTATTATATGTGCTAGAATGTCAATTTGGCCCATTGAATTGGCTTTTGCTTTTAAGTTTTTACATGTCAAATAACTTGTATGAGTAATGATAATATGTTTTTCTACATTTGAAAGGTTGTTTGGCCTTAATAAATCTAATTCCTTGTAAAATTAAGATTCCCATGATGTTTGTTTTCTTGGGTTCAGTTTCAGGACTTCCCCATTACTTCAAATCAGTGAGTGGTTGATTTTGATATATGGCTTCCCCATTACTAACAGCTTGAAACATTAGTCCACTTGTTGCATTCAGCTTGGTTGATAGGGTCCGACCACTCCCAAATTAAACATAAACCACCGAGTGGTGGGTTTCATATCCAGCCAACCGGACACCTCACTTCGTGGACTGGCTTTGACAGGTCTAACAACGGGGTAGACAGGCAACTGAGCCACCTTCCCCAATCACCTTTCATCTCCGAATGCACCGGGCCTTTGGGGCTCTAGATCCTTCCATGTGTTCACCAAGATAACATTGTTGAAATCTAGACCCTCATGTACTTGTATATATGTAATCAGTGTAAATATGATCAATGTGGTCCAACACAGTTCAAAGATGTCCTTGGATCAACTTGGGTTGCACAACAATGATTCTTGTTTTTTAATGTACTTCTCTTCTACTACCTTACCATCTACAGAATAAACACGTATTGAGAATGTTTAACTCTTCAGCTGTTGCCAAAGCTTCAGTTGCAAACAAATAATTCATGGCTGATACTCCTTTGCACAAGCTTGGTGCATCATAATTGCAAGTTGTGCAAGGAATATGACATTAGGACTCTAAAAGATTTACTTAATAAAATCTCAGTTCACACAATCAAAGTCCAAAATTTGGAGGTCAAACATTAATTTGCTTGGTTTACATCTTTCTTTTATTATTATATGTGTCAAGGTACATGGAGATTGATAAAGCAATTAGAGAAAGTGATGATAGAAGGCTGAAGACCAAGTACAATAACGCCATCTATGTTATTCAAAGAGCTCTTGCTTTATATTCGTGAGTTCTTCTCTATCTCCTTTAGCGTTTTGATTGATACTATGCAGTTGGTCTTATTGTAATTTGTAATCTGATTCATAATCTTTTTAGTAAATTTTGGCGAAGTATTGTAATAGGCTACTTTTTGGTAGAAAAGAGAAGTTGGAAGGGAAAATTTGTTAATTGCAAATGTTCTTGAAACTAGTTTAATTCATCTTTGCCATCTGAAATTAATTAAAGCATTTATGTGTTTGGCTGTTTTAGCTATATTTTATATGCTTATATTTCAAATTATAGACAAGTTCAGTAAGAAACATTTTGTTTGGACGCTGGAAATGTATTGATCTACTAATATCTTAATGAAAAAAGTGTCATATTTGTTTGTTGGTTCCTTGTTTGCATTTGGTATGCCAAGAAAAATGGAATAAGTTGCATGAAAGGGATGTTAATTATTCTCTTTGGGATCTAGTGAACATTGATTTTGACATATTTCTTGTTGATACTTGTCTGGATCATCTTGTTATCTTTAGTATTCTTAAATTTTAGATGTTTTGCTGGTGTTTTGGGTAAAATGAAAAGGGGTTGTGTTTCTAGGGGTGTTTTTTTTTTGGTGGGGGGGGGGGATAGTTATTAAAGGTGCAAGACGCAAAGGGCTCATGGAGCCTAGGTGCGAGGCGAAGGTGCGCACCTTATCGAAGTGAGGCGCAAAAAGAAAAAAACAATTGAAAAACACTTCAGAATAAAAAAAAAATAATTCATGCATTTAAGTTTATACTTAAAACTAAATAATTTGGTGAATAAACAACCTAAATTAAAATATTTTCATTAGTTTCTAATTGCTTTTCATTTAATAATAAAAGGTAAGCCAAAAATAACTTGTAGTATAAAGTAATTCAAATTTTTTAATTAATTTAATTACATATATTGAAATTTTTTTTCTGCAGATTTTGTAATATATATTTTAAAAAATATAAAAAATATAAACAAAAAGATATAATACAAATAGAATTTTATTGCTAATTTATGTTACATAAATACATACATAAATTAAAATATTTTAATTAGTTTCTAATTGCTTTTTATTTAATAATAAAAACTAAAAAGTAAGAAAAAATAATTGAAATATAAAATAAGCCAAATAATTTTGATTAATGTAATTACATATATAACCTTTTTTTGTGCAGATTTTATAGTACAATTTCAAAAATGAAGTAATTGACAAATTTTACAAAAAATTGGGCAGCATAACGGCATATAAATGGCTCTATCAAAATCAAGAGAAGAAGTAAAAAGAAGGAAAAAGAAAATAGGAGCTATAAAGAGGAAGGAAAAAAAAAGAAAAGAAAAAAGGACAGAATACTTACCTTGGTGTTTCTGCGTTTTCTTCCCTATTATTCTTCCCTTTATGTATTGGTGTTTCTGCCGATAAGTTCTTCTCCTCTTTCTTTTTATTTTTTTAAATTTTTATTTTATAATCCTAGACCAAAAAGTGGCCGCTAGATCTTAACAAAGCAAATCCTACGGCTCAAGATCATCAATCTATTCAAAAAAACCCTAAAAAAACTCACCTACTCATTAGATAGCAGGAGGCACGCCTCTTCGTGCGCCTCACACAAGCAGAAAGGCGTGCGCTTTTGCGCCTTAGGCAGTGCTTCTTCTAAGTTGCCTGCCTGCCTTTGCTACCAAGAGGCTCAAGCCTCTGTGCCTTGCGTAAAGCGCGCCTAAGGCGCACCTTTAATAACTGTGAAAGAGAGAAGAAGAAGTTTTGAAACAAGCAATTGGCTTGATAAATTTTCATATACGGTTTAAGGTATATATAATACACAGAAAATAGTTCAAAAAAGAAAAATAATCTCCTAATATCTTCTAATAATCTCCTAGTATCCTTCTAATATATGCATAATCTACCCCAATAATTACAAGATTATCTCCTAATATCTCCTGATTATCTCCTAATATCTCCTGATTATCTCCTAGTATCCTTCTAATATATGCATAATCTACCCCAATAATTATAAGATTCTAACACTCCCCCTCAAGCTGGAGCGTATATGTCATATGCTCTTAGCTTGTTACAAATGTATTCAATATGAGGACCTCTAAGAGATTTTGTAAGGATATCTGCTAACTGATCGTTTGAACTAACAAAAGAGGTAGAAGTACATCTTCATTCAATCTTCTGTCTGATGAAGTGGCAATCTATCTCTATATGTTTTGTCCTTTCGTGAAACACTGGATTAGAGGCAACGTGAGAGCTGCTTGATTATTACAGATTAACTTCATCTTTTTAATTTCTCCATATTTCAATTCTTGAAGAAGTTGTTTTAGCCAAATATGTTCACACGTAGCTAGTGCCATGGCTCGGTATTCTGCTTCTGCACTTGATCTAGCTACAACAGTTTGCTTTTTACTCTTCCAAGATATCCAATATCCTCCAATCAGAATACAGTATCCTGAAGTAGACCGCCAATCAGAGGGAGAACCTGCCCATTCTGCATCAGAATATCCAACAATTTGTGAGTGACCCTATCTTCATACAACAAGCCTTGGCCAGAAGTTCCCTTAATATATCTCAAAATACGAATCACTGCATCCCAATGGCTATCACATGGAGATTGAAGAAATTGGCTAACCACGCTTACTGCAAAGGATATGTCAGGTCGTGTGATTGTAAGATAGTTTAGCTTACCAACCAATCTGCGATATCTACCAGGATCTTCT